>JBBPBX010016230.1:0-17738 GCA_038048925.1 Garcialebias charrua
GATGGGGTAAGTTTAAAAAGTCCAAAAAAAGTCCCGTTGTCGTTGTGTAATCACATAGCAGAGGCTCTCCCGATTGGTTGTTGCGATGCGTCGAGCAACGTCGAGCCGCAAAATATCAACTTTTCGATCCGACGCTGCTCAACGCGTAGGTTGCTTCGGACGTGCGCGGAAAGGAACTGCCGCGTGCCGCCGCTTCAAACACTCAAAACGCGCCGCTTCACGATACGCCGCGCCTCGACGCGTCTCCACATAGACTTTGCATGTAAACTGGCCGCTTCCGCCGCCCGACACGGGTCCAGTGGGTAACCGGCATCAGGAAAGTCATGTGCTGCTTCCACATCGCCGCTGGCTGCCTCGCCTTAAATTTTTATGTTGTGGAAGTTTGCATGTTCTTTAAATCTCTGGAATCATCCCTTGCTGGCTACAAATTCCTCAGCTTCGCTTCTCTCCCCCTTTCTCTTTTCAACATCTCGAACAGTCGTCTGGCCTTTTCCTGAATAACCATGAGACTCACAGGAATACGCCGTTGATTTTGGTCCTCCAACCACAAAACCAACAGTCGCTCCATCTCTACAATAAGCCCGCTACGCTGCTTTGTTATAACAGTGGCTTTCATCGGTGCAGACCCCTTCACATGCTCAAGGATACGGGCTTTATCTTTTATAATTGTTGCGACTGTCTAACGACTCAGTCCAAGTTTACGTCCAATGTCAGTCGGTGTTTTGCCCTTATCTGACCTTTTAATTATGTCAAGTTTTACCTCCATGGTAATGGCCTTCCTTTTCTTCGAAGCACTCAGTTAGAAAAAAAATCTGCAGTTCTCTCGTCGTCCTCGGTCTCCACGCTCTACAATGAACCCCCTGGCTGCGTTACGTTAAATACAGTACGAATCTGTATCACTCCGTCTTTGTCCTTGGGGGGAACAGTACGCACCTGTAATCCTCTGTCCTGTAATTTTAGATTGTTGTGGCTGCTAAGGTACACCCTCCCTCCTGTAAATTTCCGCTGTCCTTCGCTGAGTTTCGAAAAGTACAGTACTGTATGTTTTGGTGTAAAGGCGCATAAACCGCGTAACTCGAAACAATGCTATTCAATGGGAGGGCGTTTGTTACCGCAAAACGTTGTAAGTCGAGACCATCGTAAGTCGAGGACTACCTGAGTAACTTATCCATAACTTCCCCTCCCCTTTGTAACATGGAGCATTACACCGTTAAGTCAGAGTCAGAGAGTCTTTATTGTCATTTGCACCGCATGTGGTACATGTGATGAAAACGAGATTATGTACACGGGGTCCCAGTTACATCCAACAACAAATGCAAGAGAAAAACAGTAATAACATCTAGAATTAACTAAGAGAAACATCAACTAGTAATACACTAAGCCCTAATGTAGTGGAAAGAAAAACATCATTATAAACAGCAGCACGAACATGAGTCTTTATGAGCAGATGGTCACAGATGAACACAGCAACAAGAAAACAGATCAGCATCAGCATGATGTGATATTTTGCAGTGTTTATTCTTATTATTTATTTATTCATGAGTCTAACAGCCTCAGGGTAGAAGCTGTTCCTCAGTCTAGTGGTTCTACATTTGATGCTCCTCAACCTCCGTCCTGAGGGGAGTGGGGCAAAGAGTGAGTGTGCTGGGTGAGTGAGGTCTTTCATGATGCAGGTGGCTCTTTTCCTGCATCTGGAGGTGTAAATGTCTGTGATGGTGGGGAGACTGACTCCAACAGACTTCTGTGCAGCCTTCACCACTCTCTGTAGAGCTTTCCTCTCTGCAACTGTGCAGCCTCCATGCCACACGTTGATGCTGGAGCACAGGATGCTCTCCACTAAGGCACAGATATTACAATATATTGAGGAAACGTCTGATATAACTTACAGATATGTTAGAAATAAGTTACTTGTATGTTCCACAATTGCCTAGCAGGTGTCAGACGTAACTTATGAGTAGCTTGCATGTAACGTGTGAACTTATACATAACTTGTCAAATTCATTCAACCTTTATTTAAACAGATTACTCGTTGAGTCACAAAGACTCATCAAGAGAGATCTGTTTTAAGCAAAGAACACAGATGAGGTATGGACAACAATAATCATAAAAGCCTATAAAATGAAAAGTAAATAGAAGAAATTATCTAACAACAACAAAAGCAGCTACATTACTTTGTATAAAGCAATATAAAATATTAAAATTGGTTTTTGCCATGAACTTAGCGGATGTTTAAAATCCCTTAGAGAGGTCAAGGTCGACAACTTCAGATCTTTTTGTAAGGTGTTCCAGGAAACGGGAGCGGAGTAAGAGAAGGCCCTTTTGCCAAGTTCAGTCCACTCCACACTGAGGGTACGCTGCAGGTAATGATGTTTGGAGAGTGCAGGCTTTAGCTGCACTGACAAAGTGAAATGTAGGAGGAGATGTATGAAGGCAACAGACCAAGAAGTGATTTAATGATGAAAATGTACCAGTGAGAGAGTCTGCATGAAGTTAATGATGTCCAGTTAACCAGTGAATACAGGGTGCAGTGATGGGTACAGTAGTTACAGCCAGTTATGAATCTTAGTGCACCGTGATAGACAGCATCCAACATCTGCAGGGTGCTTGTAGGAGCGTTCATGTAACTATTGTCACTGTAGTCAATTAAGGGAAAGAAAGTCACAGTTACAAGGTATTTCCTAGCATTCAGTGTTGGACAGGATCTGTTTCTGAAAAACAAAAAAAACAAAAAAAAAACAGTTTAACTGTCAGTTTCTTTACCAAGTTTTTGTCATGCGGCTTAAAAAGAGACATGTGTATCGACCAAAATACCCAAGTATTTATAAGAATCGACAAACTCAATAGGAACACGATTCAAAAATTAAAAAAAAACAGAAGGGAGGACTGCTGGTACCGACTTCCTGTTTGAAACCACAATCCCTTTGGTTTTAGAGAGTCAGAGTCAGAGAGTCTTTATTGTCATTTGCACCGCATGTGGTACATGAGATGAAAACGAGATTATGTACACGAGGTCCCAGTTACATCCAACAACAAATGAAAGAGAAAAACAGTAATAACATCTAGAACTAACTAAGAAAAGCATCAACTAGTAATACACAGCTAACTAAGAAAAGCATCAACTAGTAATACACAGCAGCACGAACATGAGTTTGTATGAGCAGATGGTCACAGATGAACACAGATGAATACAGCAACAAGAAAACAGATCAGCATCAGTATGATGTGATATTTTGCAGTGTTTATTTTTTATTTTATTTTTATTTATTCATGAGTCTAACAGCCTCAGGGTAGAAGCTGTTCCTCAGTCTAGTGGTTCTACACTTGATGCTCCTCAACCTCCGTCCTGAGGGGAGTGGGGCAAAGAGTGAGTGTGCTGGATGAGTGAGGTCTTTCATGATGCAGGTGGCTCTTTTCCTGCATCTGGAGGTGTAAATGTCTGTGATGGTGGGGAGACTGACTCCAACAGACTTCTGTGCAGCCTTCACCACTCTCTGCAGAGCTTTCCTCTCTTCAACTGTGCAGCCTCCATGCCACACGTTGATGCTGGAGCACAGGATGCTCTCCACTGCACACCTGTAGAAGGAGGTGAGAACTGGGCTGCTCAGACCAGCTCGTCTCAGCCGTCTGAGGAAGTAGAGTCTCTGATGACCTTTCTTGATCAGGCTGGTGGTGTTGTTGCTCCAGCTGAGGTTATCATTCATGTGTACACCCAAGTATTTGTAGCTGGAGACCACTTCCACTGCAGACCCACCTATTTTCAGTGGGGCATGGGTGTGTTTGTTCCTTCTGAAGTCCACAATCATCTCCTTTGTCTTCTTCACATTCATGTGAAGATTGTTCTCTTTGCACCAGCTCTCCAGGTGTTCCACCTCCTGTCTGTAGCTGGACTCATCATTGTTTGTAATGCATCCCACCACCGCTGTATCATCTGCAAACTTAACAATATGACAGCCTGGAAGTGTGGCTGTACAATCATATGTGAGCAGAGTGAACAGAAGGGGGCTCAGCACACATCCCTGAGGAGAGCCAGTGCTGAGGGTTATGGTGGAGGAGGAGAAGTTGTGGATCTTCACGGACTGTGGTCTGTCTGTTAAGAAGTCTAGTACCCAGTTACAAATAGAGGGGCTTAGTCCAAGTGTAGATAGTTTGTCTATCAGAGTTTGGGGGATCATGGTGTTGAAGGCAGATGTGAAGTCCACAAAGAGCAGACGCACGTATGAGTCTTTCTGATCCAGGTGGGTGAGAGCAGTGTGGACCACGGAAGAAATGGCGTCCTCTGTTGATCGGTTCTCACGGTATGCGTATTGATGAGGGTCCTCATTGATGTTGACGGTTGCCTTGATGTGGGACATGACCAGTTTCTCAAAACATTTAGCGACTATCGGGGTGAGGGCCACCGGTCTATAGTCATTCAGACCAGTCACTGTGGAGCTCTTTGGGACTGGGATGATGGTCGCGGTCTTCAGGCAGGTGGGAACTGACTCCAGTGCAAGTGAGGTGGTGAAGATGTCAGCCAGCACTTTATAAGCATTTAGCAGCAGTTTGAGACTAAACAAATCTGACTGGATGATGTCAAATGCAGACAGTAAGAGCTGGAAAGCCTAGGGCATGGTACCTTTCTAAAAAAAAAAAATCTATTGGTACCGGTGTTGGTACCTTCACTTTGGTGTCGGTTCCTGGATGGTTATTTTTCTGTACCAATTTTGTAATTAATATTAATTCTAACAAGAGGAAAATTAAGTTACACATTACAGTACAAATCTTGTTTTATTTTTTAACTTTGTTATTTTTCCATTCAAAGCAGTTTTCTTACATAAAAATAAATAATTTCAAGTCAAAAGAACAGTTTCAAACCAGTGACACGTCAGTGTGCAATGCTCACTGCTACACACTGAGGACCTTTTCACATAACAGTTTTTCTTCAGAAAAATCAACATGTCTGCTTTCTGTGGACACAAACAAGCCCGCTCCTGGCTGATGGTGTCTCCAGCAGTAGAAAATGTTCGCTCTGATGGTGTGGATGATGCTTGTTGCACACACAGATACCTGGTTGTCAGTTTGATAGCATTAGCATAGTGTCCCTCACATTCCACCACCAGGTCACTGGGTTCACTGAGTTTAGGGTTGATGAAGACTTCTGCACCTCTGTGTCTCTTCCTGAATCTTCACTGTGGTTCTCTGGGGTTTAGGGCGCTTATCATCTCCCTAATTTACATTAGAACACAAAACATCAACAATAACATGGTTGTGTTATTATTGCTCAATAACCATTATCTAGGCTGAGAGATAAAAGTTTAACTGGTCAACAATATCCTTTATAGCGGAGCCAAGATGGTCTAGTGGCAGGGTTTTTGACTACGGATCCGAAGGTCGCGGGTTCGCGCCCCGGCC
The DNA here is from genome assembly GCA_038048925.1 of Garcialebias charrua. Lineage (NCBI taxonomy): Eukaryota > Metazoa > Chordata > Actinopteri > Cyprinodontiformes > Rivulidae > Garcialebias > Garcialebias charrua. The sequence continues at coordinate 5,392 of JBBPBX010016230.1, forward strand.
ACTACCCAGCTTGGGGTGTCTATGAGTGCACACCTATTTCTCCAGCTCCCCGAGCGCTTTCGGGCTGCTCACTGCACCACCTGGTAGGTGGTTGGGTTAAATGCAGAGACGAATTTCGTCTGTGTATGGGAACATACGCAGATGACAGGAATAGACATTATTATTATTATTATTATTACCTCCGCCACGCAGCCTCCACTGTAGAAGTGGGCAGTAACGACCCCCCATCTCGCTTTTCCTTTGTCTTTCTCTGTTGGGGTCAGAGGCTCCTGTGAGGAGAACATAAACAGTGAACATTAGGTGAACTCTTTAACCAGCTGACCGGATGGATGAGCATATTTTTTACAAGCTTTATCTGTTACTGTCAGTCTTTAGGTAGCTTCTGAGTCTAGCTAGCAACGTAGATCAAATAAAGCTACATTAATATCTTAAAGTTAGCTTTAGATGATTCTAGTTTAAGTCATTGGGACGCATGTATTAGCTGCAGTAACGTTAACAAACGTAAACTTACCAGCTGAAATCACAGACAGCTCCGTCCTCGGAGTTCTTTGAAGAAGAGGAGTCTGGCGGTAGAGATGTTGAATCAGGCCGTTCAACACTCACAGACTGACTAATGCTGAGAAGAGGGGAGGGAGGCTGCGGTCCTCCTCTCTCCTTGAAGGCAAACACGGAGCATCTTTCCGCTCGTAAATTGAAGCCATTTGGTGCTACTCTCACTGTACACGTGAACCCTGTCTGTGAGCGTAACCAGCAGCATAGACATACAAGCTGTAAGGCAGCTCTGTACAGCTCTGGGTGTAAACATGTAGTCTGTTTATCATATGTCTGTGTTTTTCTGCCTGTGTGCTAAAACCACGTGTCACGTTACAGCCAATACCGAAACTTGACACCGAAAGAAGAGTGACGCTTCAATCCATGCACGACCGATGCAGTTCGGTCAGTGCCATAAAAGAACCTCGGTTCAGTATACAGCCCTAGGAAAGCCTTAGCAACTGTTTTAGCTTGACAAATGTAAGGATGCATCAGGGATGCTCTGACCTACATTACCTATGTAAATTGTGAAGAGGGTGTGTCCTAAGACTGAGCCTTGTGGTACACCATTGTTAACAGTTAGATAACTGGAGGAAGTACCATTATGTTGAACACATTGCCTCCGATCTGAGAGATAATTAAAGAACCAACCAATGGTGTGATCTGAGAAACCGTTTTCTGAGAGCTTATGACACAAGATGTTATGATCCACAGTGTCAAAAGCTTTAGACAGGTCTGGGAAAAGAGCAGCACAATAATCCTTAGCATCCAATGCTTCATCAACGTTATTAAGAACCTTCAGTGAAGCAGTCGTTGTGCTGTGTTGTTTCCTGAAACCAGATTTGTGGAGAGGTAAGATGTTAAATGAGTCCAGATAATTTTAGATTTGAGAGTTTATCAATTTTTCTAGAACCTTGGCTAAAATGCAGAGTTTAGAGATTGGTCGATAATTGTTCAGTGAGGTGGGGTCACCTCCCTTCAGCAAAGGAAGAACAAAGGCTGTTTTCCAAGCATCTGGAATGGTGTTTTGGCTTATGGACAGATTAAAGATGTGGGTCACAGGGACTGTGATGATATGAGCAGCCAGCCTTAAGAAATAAGGTGGAAGTTCATCTGGACCTGCAGATTTTTTAGGATCAAGACCTTTTAACAGTTTATTTACCTCACTGACTGAGAACGGAGAAAAAGAGAAGGTGTGATTAACTGAGGATTGACTTGTAGGAGGGATTTGATTTGTAGAAGTTTGATTATTAGATGAAATGCTGGTGAAGATTCTCAGTCATCTAGGACATGATATATTCATTCATTCATTCATTCAACCTTTATTTATACAGGCTAGCCTCGTTGAGTCACGGGGACTCATTTACAAGAGGGACCTGTCTCACTCACACCAAACAACCATCCACTCTCACACTCACACCTAGGGTCAATTTAGAGTCACCAATCAGCCTAACAAGCATGTTTTTTGGTCTGTGGGAGGAAACCGGAGTACCCGGAGGAAACCCACGCATGCACGGGGAGAACATGCAAACTCCACCCAGAAAGGCCCCGGACCGGGATTTGAACCGGCAACCTTCTCGCTGAGAGGCAGCAGCTCTACCAGTTGTGCCACCGTGCTGCCCTATATGATTGTATTGAACTTTTTTTTTTTACTTTCAGGGGAGGTGGCTGATATTTTCCATTAGTAACTGTCAAATAATGAACTAGAAGCAACAAAATGTTTATTGAAACAGTTCAGGATCTCGTGCTTATTTTACACAGGAACAGAGTTAACGAGAAGTTGTAATGGGAGGTCAGATGAATGAGAGCTGCCTGAGAGAGATTTGATGGTTTTCCAGAACTTAAAAAAATTATTTAGATTTTTGGAGGCCTGAGATAAGAAATAGTTACGTTTTGTGGCTTTGATGGAAGTTGTACATTTATTTTACTGCTGTCAAAAATGCAACCAGTCAGTGTCTGAGCCCGAATGTCTGGCTGTAGTCCAAAGCTGGTCTCTCCTGTGCATGAGGTCAGCTAGCTCAGGAGTAAAGTAGGGGCTGTCACATCCTTTTATTCTGAACTGGCGAAAAGGAGTATGTTTGTTTACAAAATAGATTAAACTAATCTGAAAATAGTTCCAAGCAATGTTCACGAATACCTGTAACTTACTCATCAGCAACACGTCAGCATACAGTTGGCTGGCATCGACGTACAACAACTTATGCAATCGCATATCAGCGTGCTGGTAATTTATTCAAAACTTACACCTAACTTTTGTGACACCTGCGTGTTTGGCATTTTTTTTATACTCTGATGCTGCTACAGGAATACATCACTGTCTGACAACCCATAAACAGAGTCATGTTCCCTTTATATGATAAAAGAGTTTTACCCAGTTGTAGCAATGTGTAGATTTATACATGAACAATCAGAGTAAAACACTTCATGATTTTAACCCCCCCCCCAACACATACACACATACACAAACAATTAATTTGATATGTTCATGTTGTTTTGTGTCATGAAGGCTTCTTATTTTATGCAGATGGACTGATTGGTTAATTGATTGTTTGATTGGTTGGGGTTTCTTTAATTTTAAGCTTGTTGATTTTAGTCACACTTTACTGAACGATGGTTTTAGTTACAGTTCAGGAGGTTTGTTTCTGTGTTCTTCAGTCCACACAGCTTCAAAGAGATCAGATTTGATTTCTGTCCATTTCCTTCTGAAACACTAATCTACCGTATGTGGCGTTGGGTCTTTTCTCTCTTTTGTGTATTTAAATAATTTAAAATCAATTCAGACTGAGTTTTAAACAAAGCATGCAACTAATTTCATTTTCTGAACTTCCTATTATAATTTAAAGGTTGGCTGACATGATTTTTGAACTTTAAATAAATTGGCACAACATATACAGTATATCTTTTATCATTCAACTATGTTCGTTGTTGCAACCAAAATGATAATTTAATGAAAATTTGTTTAAAAAGTGAGTTTAAAATTTGCGCTGTGTTTCTTCACGGGACATCCGGGTACTTCCGCTTGCTAATTTTGTGACGCCCCTTTTACATCACATTAGCGCACAAAATAGAAACCGACAAATTTAGCAATCTAAGTTTAGATTTGAGCGATTTGTCTTCAGTTTGGGAAGCCAAAGCTATTTCAGGGGGTTGAACAAGATACAACAGGTTCTGCCTTACCGTTCTGATGGAGCGAGGGGGGCTCCAAGGGGGACAGCTTTGTTTGTTTTGTCCAGTCTTGACGAAGTATTTCATCTTTCGGGAAAGTGAAAAGGCTCACTTGTTCACTGGTGATATTAGAACATCCAAATGCGACACAACGTAACGGCATTTTTCAAGTTATACAAAAAAAAAGGCGAACGTGCAGAAAATGAATCTGTGTTCTATACGCAGCCGCAGACTGAAATTCCTACGATGACGTCACAAAATTAGCAAGCGGAAGTACCCGGATGTCCCGTGAAGAAACACAGCGCAAATTTTAAACTCTCTTTTTAAACAAATTTTCATTAATTTATCATTTTGTTTGCAACAACAAACATAGTTGAATGATAAGATATATACTGTATGTTGTGCCAATTTATGCAAAGTTAAAAAATCATGTCAGCCAACCTTTAAGAGTTACCGTAAGTGTTTCTTTTACATTTTATTATTTTTGAAAGTTAAAAGTGTTGTTTTCTGTGTACAGGAATCTGTTGGGGTGGGGGGGTGTCTGCATGTTCTGTACCTAATGTCAGCAGGAACAATGCTGTCTGTTCTGACATCTTCACTGGTTGACTCATTTGCCCCTCACGTCTTCTCATCCCTGCGTTTGGTTTGACGTCTTCTCAACAGATGAGAAGGAGATGGGAGAAGATGAGCGACCCTCCAAAGAAGACGACGATGAGAGCCAGTCAGAGGCTCAGCAACAGCTGAAGCAGCAAGAGGAAGAGGAGAAAGAGGAGAAGGAGCTGGTTCAGGAAGAAGCAGAGCTGAGCCACAGAACCTCCACTGAGACAGAACCTCCATCTTAGTTACACAGAACACAGAGAAGATCCAAAACGGGCTGAAAGTTCTGCTCAGACGAGGCGCCGGGATGGGTGTGGGTTGCAAACAGGACTGATGGACGAGGTTTGGATCCAACAGGATTGTCTAAAATAAGTTTTTTTTTAACATTAGTAGTTTGTAGTTTCACCAGAAAGGCGCTGATGTTGTAGGATGATTAGTTTTAATCTTACCGCTTCTTCATGCTTTGATTTTGCTTCATAGGCGACAAAGTTGACTTAGTTAAACCTGAACACAGTCAGGTGTTTTCTTTGGTTAAAACTATTTATTACATGATTTATTTAGGGATTCACTGATACCACATTGTTTTCAAACAGTACTTCTATTTGAATACAGACGCTGAGTACATAGACAACCATACATCAATACCATTACACTTATTATTACTTTGGAAATCACAGGAGCTTCCTTTTTGTGTTGTCTCCACAAGTGAAGCAGGAGAGTTGTAGTTTTTTCTAAAAGTGCCTGCTGCTGAGCAGTGAAGCTGTCAGGAGGCTCGTGTGTTTGAAACGCTTTGAACTCCCAAGTTGTGTTTGTTGTCCCTGTTGTGGAGTGAAAAGGACGGTGGCCTTGAGGTGTAAATGAACAACATTTGAAAAAACTGAATTACATTAAGCCAAACTGGAAGTGGTGGGGAATTTTTTTGTGGTGGGAACTTTATTATTAACATAAAACAGAACCATTTACTGTACATTAGAGTCATTCCTACTATTCGGTGCCTTTTGAGTCCCCATGCCATAATGTGGTAAATTCTGTTTAAAGGTGGGCTAGTATTCATTTGATTAATCTCATCTTGTATGTTTGACTCACCTCTACTACTGTATAAAACACAGCCATAGTACACAAGATTAATTAATTTAAAATAATTTGTTCTAATTTTAAATGCAACTTGAGTTTACTGCCATGCCTCTTTTCATGCTTCCTGAAATTAAGTTACAATTCTAAGTAATAAAAATAAAAAAGTCATTAAAAAATGTAAAATACTATTTATAATAGTTCTCATCCAAGGATTTTTATGATACAGTATCAAAAAAATATATATGCTTAAATTATTAAAATCAATTGAGTCCCTGAGTCAATTGTCCACCCTGTTACTCTAAAATACCTGTCATCCCTGCTTTGGCTTAATGTAATTCCATTCTTTCAAATATTGTTTTTTCTTTCTTTCTTTTTTTCCCAAATGTAATTTATTTTGCATTTTTTATGTAATTCTGTTTTGTTTTTCCAAATGTTTATTTACACCTCAGGGCCACCGTAGAAAAGTGGAAATACTCACCGTGCATCCATATGTGCCTGTTGTGAGCAGGCTAACTTGAAAAAGAAGTGAGGTACTGACTTCTATTTACATCTAGGTGTAAGAAAGATTCCTTTCAAAATGTGGGTTAGATATATTAATAAATTATATTATTTAGAACAGCTGTTTTTACAGGAAGTGTTTCTTTAGCTTTGTTGGTTCTGCTGTGCTTGGAGTAGTTTAGAGCAAAGGGCTTCACACAGAAGTTCAAGAGTCTAGTTTTCTTCAGAGAAGGAGAACAAAGTCTGCTCAGAAAGAGCTCATCAGGTGCACAGCATCTTTTAGAGCAGCACTTATTAGATTCTGACCCCCAAATAACATCCAACATATCTGAACCCAAATCACTGGTTGAACCCCACAATCGTTGCTACAAAGTAAATTATTTGGAGCACAATGACGTGTAGCTTAAAATATTTTTTTATGTTTAGAGCTTTTTAAAATCTCATGTAACAATTTTTGTTAACTAGTAGGAATAATTTATAGATTAAGTTTGATTTCTGGAGATCATCTCGGGACCCCCACTTTTTGTGTGACCCATAGTGGGGTTCTGAGGCCACCTTCAGGAACCACTGCTTTGGAAGTAAAAACACATTTATTGTCTCTACTATAACACAAACCCTCTATGTTTCAAAAGGTGCATGAGCTTTGGCTTATAAGGGTTTAATGTGCTTCAGCTTTTTGCCTCAAATCGATCTGTGTAGCTTTTAAAGTAAAATGTAAGTTTGTTGAAGTTTTTCTAAATGTTGAGCAGTAACTGTCCCAGTTATTGTCTTCAGTTGGATAAAATCACCAAACGTAGAAGTGTTGTCTTGACAGCAGCAGCTGGTCCTCGTGTCTGCAGGCTTTCAGAGCTCTTGACGTGGACCCGACATGTCTCTGCACATCATCTTTTCAGATGAAGCCATTTTATTATGAACTGCCTAAACTCATTTGTTAAATTAAAACATTTAGTTTGGGATCATCTAAGTGTTTATGAGCTGTGAAAATTCAGCCTTTTTTTTTTTGGTAAACACAAAAAATAAAACTTTTATTTTTGTCCTAAATTTTATTTTTAAATGTTTCATGTTTACAGTCGCAAATATGTTTGTGTATTTATTTATTTATGTGTCTAGTTCTAAGGGTTTAGAGGTAAGAGCCTGTCACTGTGCCCAATAATCATTTCAAGCTAAATTTGAATTCTGCAGCTTTCTGGTTGCTTCATCTGAAGCCCGGTTTTAAATGTAGACTTTATTTATTTTCTGTTTCTACAAAGTCGCTGTTTGTTGTAGCTGTTTGGTGCCAACATAATGTGTGCCTTGGTACAGTTTGCTTGTTCTTTAGCCTCTGCAGGAGAAAGTAAACCTGATCAGACAGGAGCACCGTAGGGAGAGTCTATGCAAATGTACAAAGGTTTGGAGCCTTTTCGTTGATGCCAGTAGTTCTGGACTCTCACATTTACTTGGTGTAAGTTTGAGATGTTGAGCATTGAGACCTTGTGTCTGAAGGTTTTGGATGAATTTCATTTTTAGTTTTCAGGAATGTAAAAAAAAAAAGATCAATTTAAAGTCTTGTCTCCACTCTTTCACTTCAGCTTTCTATTAAATTGAAATTTCCTTCAGCTGTTTAGTTTTCCAAAAATGCGTGTTTTATAATTCACACCATCTTGGATCTTCATTAAGTCGTCTCAGACACTAGCTTCCCTCTTCTCTAGTTGAGCTTGTATTTTTGGCTTGGCTACATTTCTGAGGTACGTTTGTGCTTCGGCTGTCATTTTGTAACTTAGCACGTCTAATAAAGTTTTTCAGCAACAGTTCTCATTTTGTCTGCCTCAATTTGAATGAAACCAAGTGATCAATAATTTGATGTTTACTGCTGATCAACTTTTGGAGTCGACTCCAAAAAAGCTGTCTGCCACAGCTAAACAGTTACTCAGAATGGCTATACCTCCATCATTTTAGCTGATATTGAGCTAAATGTGTTGTGGACGTAGTTGAGTCATTGACAATACTGAACTTGCAGCAGATGTTGTAATATATGAGACTGCACAAACTTATTCTCAAGTTTAAACAAAAAAATGGACATTTCTCAACATAAAATGATCTCCGTCTAAAACTCTGGCATGAAAGACTGAGATGTGCAATCCTTCAGGGAATGTTTGACTATATTCTTTGTCCGCTGTTGCAGAGCAAAGAGGGGGAAATGCCCTCTGTCCATCAATGAAAGCTAAAAGATAAGTGAAGTACCGGTACCAACTTCCATTCTTGTAAGATCCAAGATGGACACTTCCATATATAAACACACACACACACACACATCTATCCATCTATCTATCCATCCACACAGACCCTTTCCAAAAAAAATTGAATGTCATGGAAAAGTTGTTTAACTTCCATAATTCCATTCATGAAGTTAATCTTTAATAGATGATAGATTCAGGGCCCACAATTTAAACAATTTCAAGTATTTATTTGTTAATTTTTTTTAAACATAATTTGGGCTTCCAGCTCATGAAACCCACAAAAGGATTTCAAAAAATTAGAATACTGTGGAGAAATCAGCACAAATGTTGCAGGGCATGCATGTTTTAAACTGAGTGACACACTAATAATCTACTAAACTCAAAGCACCTGCAGGTTTCCCCAGTTGTCATTAAATTGGTTCAGTTGTCTCAGGCCCTGTACACACGTATTCCGGTGTTTGAAAAACGAATATCTGCGCAAAAAAAATATCTCCGTACATACATGTTCGGATATTTAAAATGTTCGTCTACATGTACCCGTTTATTTTCACCACAGAGCGTTGTAAAGAAAATGCCGAACCCATAGGTGGCAGTGTAGTGCAGTCACAACCCTTCAACCCAACCACAACTTCCTGTTATTTATTTATTTATTTTTCGTTCATTTGTGTGGACAGACCGCAAGGTTGAACTACTATTAAATATTGTGTTGGAGTACAAAGTTAATAAAACTCAGGAAAATGCCAACATGTCAGAGCAGGTATGTTGACATTTTAGCGCTTTATTTTTTTTCCGCCGAGAATGTGACGTCAGCGCCACTCCAGCTGGAGCAGAAACTTCCGGTTCTGAAAGTCCACACGCAGACTCGAAAGCGGAGAATTCTCAAATCTCCACTTTGGTCGGAGTTTTTATTCGTTTATAGTTACATCAACCGGAGTTCACTTGTGGATGATAGGCAAAGCCGCATATAAACTGTTTGGTTTTACTGATATCCAGCTACGTGTGTACAGGGCCTCAGTTTGGTTCAATATGGGGAAGACTGCAGACATAACTGACCAGAAGACCATCATTGATATGATACCCTCCATATGATGAGTAAGCCACCAAAGTTCATATGGGCTGGTAGTGATGGTGAGATGAAGCTTCGTGAAGTACTGAGGCTTTCCATTAAATATGATCCGATGTGCCATGGTGCTTGATTTGCTCTACTGTGCCATCAAGTGGACTATAAATGTAAAACTGGTAGACGAATTCTAATAACATACAGGTAACCCCCGACCTACGAACGTGTTTGGGACCTAAGAACCGTTCGCAGCTCGATCCGTTCGTAGGTAGGGGGTGAAAATTATATAAAAAAAAATTCATTCATTCATTCATTCATTCAACCTTTATTTATCATGCTAACGGAGCGCGCACACACATTTAAGCATGTACAGTAGTGTACTGTAATGTTAAACATTGCTATTCACATTTACAGAATAAATAAAAATATATTTTCTTACTTTGAGATGGTCATAGCCGACATCTTAGGTTGCCATGCGTTGTTGTTATCAGGCCGAGCAGCGCGACGAGCAAACCACGGGAGCTGCTCGAGGCCTGTGTTAGCTCTCGAGGCCTGTGTTAGCTTCTGCTAGCCAGGCCATGAGCTGGTGTTGGAGCGGCGGTGCGGCCCAATCGGCCATCAATCTGCAGCTGCTTCTCCGCCTGAGACGTCCACAGAGCTCACAGAGCGATTCCAGATAGTAATTAATCCATATGAGGCAATCCTGATCAACAAGTCTTCCAAACCTTGCTGCCTGTAGCCGTGACTAACCCTAAGATGGCTGGCCTCCGGTGACTGGCGACCTTCTTCCTGTTATGACCGACCTTCTTCCTGTTATGACCGGAAGTTGCACAATTATTGCGCAATCATGACAAAAATGATCAGAAATGATCATTTTTTATCATAATTATTATTTATAAAGCCTTTAAAACAACCACAGCTGCAACAAAGTGATGTACACATGAAATTAAGAACATTTAAACACAAAAAAATAATAAAAAATATATTTTTTATTTTTTTTTAATACAGTAATTTCATATTTTTATTAAATATGATACGTTCGTAGGTCCCGTGGTTCGCAGGTCGATGGGGTCATAGGTCGGGGGTTTGCTGGTTTGAGAAGCTTTAAGATGAATAAAAGTAAAAAAGATAATGTTTGTGAGGGCCTCAAAGTCTAAACTTGATCTGCAAATGATCTTATTTATGATGATGGTGATGATTGATTTTTCTTCCTGCCTCTTATATTTCAACTCTCGCACATACAAACGAGCCAGTTCCTGAATCGGTCATGTGGTACGGCCCGCTATAGAGGCCTCGAATGTCACTACATGCTTCATCAATACACGCCTCGATACACGCTCCATATAAATCCTCCTGAATTACTCGACACGCTTCGAAGCCTCGACACAGAAGAACACATCACTAGAGGCTGGCTGTTAACAGTGTGCTGTGTCCAAGCATATCAATGGAAAGTCTAGTGGAAGGGCAAACTGTGGCAGGAGAAGATGCACCAGCAAAAGAGATGACTGTGGGCTTCAGTGGATTATCAAACAGAGAAGATTCCAGACTCTGGCAGAGATCCAGCAAGAGTGGAATGAGGCGGGAGTCACAGCTTCAAAAACCACCACATTCAGACGCATCCAGGAGATGGGCGACAACTGTCAGATTCCTCTGTCCTCTTTTCCGATGAAAGTAAAGTGTGCCTTTCATTCAGAAATCAAGGTCCAAGGGTTTGGAGGAAGAAGTGAGGAACAGAGCCCATACTGCTTGAGGTCCAGTGTGAAATATCCACAGTCAGTCATGATTTGAGGTGCAATGTCCGGTGCAGGTGTTGGTAAACTCTGCTTTCTTAAATCCAAGGTCACCACAACAGTCTACCTGGTTGTTTTAGAGGACTTCATGATTCCTTCTGCTGAGGATCTGTATGGAGATGCAGCTTTCATCTTCCAGCAGGACCTGGCCCCTGCCCATATGCCACCAGAAGCACCAAAACCTGGTTTGATGTCCATGTCACAGAGCTTGACTGGCCAGCCAACTCGTCGGACCTAAACCCCGTTGAGAATCTATGGGGTATTGTCAAGAGGAAAATGAAGGGGACCAGACCCCATGACAAAGAAGAGCTGACGGCAAGCATCAAGGAAATCTGGGCCTATAACTCCCAGGCAATGCCACAGGATGATTGCCTCAATGCCACATCGCATCGAGGCAGTGATTAAGGCAAAGAGATTCCCAACCAAGTATTGAAGTTTCCATCCATCCATCCATTATCTTTTACCCACTTCTTCCATTTTGGGTCACGGGGGTCGCCAGTGCCCATGTCCAGCAATCACTGTGCGAGGGGCAGGGTACACCCTGGATGGGTCGCAAGTCCATCATTGTCCATCATAGTATTGAAGATTGACATATCGCTTTAAAAGTACCATATTTTGATTGATTTGTTGTGATCCTAATTTCTTTTTTTTCTTTCTGCAAAACCTGAAAAGTGTGGGCTGATGTCTTCACAGTATTGAATATTTTTGAAATCCTGTTTCCGTGGGTTTCATGAGCTGGAAGCCCAAATTATGTAAAAATGAATGTATAAATATACTTGAAATTGTTTAAATTGTGGTCCCTAAATCTATCATCTGTTAAATATAAACTTTTTGAATGGCATTAGGAAGTTAAACAACTTTTCCATTATATTTTAATTTTTTGGAAAGGGTCTGTGTATATGCACCATATTTTTTGCCCTATGCGGTTTCTTACATAATTTGCATGTCCTGCGACTGAAAATATCGAATATCTGATCCAACTCACTACCAGGTGGTTATCAGTTGACAGCTCAGCTTCTCTCTTCATCCGAGTGTCCAAAACATACGGCCGCAGATCAGATGACATAACTACAAAGTCAATCATCGCTTTGTTTATTCAACCTTTATTTAAACAGATGAGTCACATTGAGCCTTGAAGACTCATTTACAAGTGAGATCTGTTGGACAGACAATAAAAGTGGTGAAAAATGACACATAGGGTTTGGAGACAAATTCCTAACACATTTTTTACCTCTGCTTGAAGGTCAAGAATGTGGTGATGAAAAAATATCTCGCACATAATGACGCCAACAATACGCAGAGGGCGGAGGAGGGGACTCAAAGGCAGTTGAGCAAGCCAGCCCTTAGAGGGACTGCAGAGTTCAAATAGAATCACGCAGTTCATATACAGTAGTTCCCTCTGGAGATCTGTGCACA
>JBBPBX010016230.1:17961-32717 GCA_038048925.1 Garcialebias charrua
CAGAGGCAAATCCAGAGTCCTGAAATGATGAGATAGTGTTTTTTTGCCAAAAGGCAGTGATCGCTTCCTCCTCCGTTGACTCCATGACTGAAATGATGAGGAAATGAATGAATTTGTCACGAGCGAATTAAACTCAGGTCCAACGTGGCTGCGGGAGGTTCTGCAGATTTCCTGGTGTGCTGGTCTGATGTGTGGGCTGCAGGACCAGCGCTCCCTGTTTTTATTTTATTTTTTAGAACTTTTTATTAACATATAAACACAGAACACGCACAGCTGCAGCTGCCAGCTCGCGCTTCCCCCACCCGACCTGTCAATCAATTCAGTAGGCGTGTCAGCAAATGACCAATCAGCGACCTCAATTTGTCCCGTAGGTAAACTCTCTGCGCTGCAGCTGCTCAAATGACGTCAAAAATTTGGTGCGAAAACGCGAGAACAAACGCTGAGCTGTGCGGGTGAACTGCCTGAGTACAGTACGCGCGCACGGACACGCGTATGGCCGTACGCAGAGCTATGGGTGAGCCTTAAAAAGACATATTACAGTTTGTAAATGCTCACAGGGACAAAGACCTTAATGTCTGGAGACAAGCCCTGTGGTCTTATGTACCAGTAACTCAAACTAAATGAAAAAACATTTGTCATTATTTAGGCATTAAACAAACAGAAATAATTTAGGGAGTCTCGACCTAAAACAAACTTTAGTCAGCTGTTAGAAAGAAAAGGCGGCTTTGTGCTTATTTTTGGTATCGTCTGTATTTAACATCTGGTTTCAACTGTAGATTATGAAATTATTTTTTGAGTACTCTTGTTCTTTTCAAATAAAATGAATCATACAACTTTCCAGTGATTCCTGAAATCGAAATAATCAGCAAAAGCAACAAAATGAAGCTTCCAGGAAATTATCTCACCTGCTTTGAGCAAATGAGAGAAATTTTGGTTGAAACAAAAATAACAAACATTTTTTATTGTTGTTTTACATCAAGATTCTATAATACACTCAGTGTTCAAGACAGCAATCAAATTAAAACACACCAAAACATTTATATTAGTAGGAATAGTTCAGTACAACTCGTTGTCTGCCTCCAAACAGCTGGATGATTGTGTTTGTTTCTGTTTCCAAAGCTTGCAGGAGGTGATCACTGGCTGTACATCTACAACTAATTAACTTCTGGAGAAAACACAAAACTGGTGAACTCTGCAAAACATTACAAAAACTGGTCTAAATGTGACACCGTAATTGAGACTGACCAGCAACACATGATCCGAGCACTAAAATATTTCTTTTGAATTTGGAGTTAAGTCTGTCTGTTAGCAACATATAATTATGACACTTTCTGGGACCTACAGTATTATTGGTTGTGCATCTATAAATTATAAAATTTTAATTCAACCCATTTCAAAATGACTGCCCCGGTTAATTGACCTTATAAAACACAAAATGACTACTATAAAGCTCATTTTACAGATATTGTGCTACAAAGGGACATGGTGGTAGCTGAAATAGTTCATATTACACATTAGCTCAACTTTCCTAAAACTAAAAGTTAGATAACCTTTCAGATCAAAGTTCATGTTCAATAATCCAGGTAAAAAAATCCAACAAAGTTCAGTCAGGTCATCTGGATTTTTTTATTTTTTTTGGTGTTGAGCTGTTTCGTCCATCCAAAGAACTTCATCAGTCCAAGGAGCCACAACAAACTCAGTCCCAAAAGCAGCAAACTCACATAGTGGATCAACCAGTTTTGATGATAAAATGGTTTCTGGGGCCCGCCCTCTCCCCTGTCGACTCCTTTGAGGCAGCCATAGTAAAAGTGGTTAAAAAAAAACAAAGTTAATGCTCAATAATCCAGGTAAAGCAATGGATTATTGAAAACACCCACTATGTGAGTGTGCTGCTTGTGGGACTGAGTTTGTTTGTGGCTCCTTGGACTGATGAAGTCCTTTGGATGAAGAACAAAACAACAAAAACAAAAAAGAAATGGTCCAGATGACCTGACTGAACTTTGTTGGATAACCTTTTAGAGTTTTCTAAAATCAGTTACTCTGACGTGACATCTCGCTGTAACGCATGGAATAATGTTTGCAAAGCTTGATCCAAAAGGCTTTAACTCCATTTTTTTTTCAAAAATGATTTTAGTTTGTCTCTAACATGAAAGGCAGTGAACGACATGCATTCCTCTAAGGAATGCTAGGCCTTAGATGAATAGATGGATGAGGCTGAAGTTCTTCAGTAAAAACACGCTCGCATTAAAACGTTACCCAACGAGAGGATTTCACCTCCTACTCAACTTTCATGTGTTTCAGAAAAAACTGCACCAGATAAACTGCGTTCTGTTTCTGTGCAATTTACAAACACACCTTTCTTTATTTACAACATATTGAGCTCAATGAGCCTCCCAGCAAAGACACCAAGGGTCCCGATGATGCACACTGCCATGAAGACGCACAGCAGGATGTGGTCCAACACCATGGCAACAAACTTCCACTCCTCTGCCGCCTGTAGTGGAACAGATCACACACACATTTAACTTTGAACATTCACAGATTTGCTTTTTGTTGGTTTGTGACACAAGATGATCAAAAGTACTTGTATAACAGTTACAAGGGTTTATGGCTCTTTACATGCTAAAATAATAATTTCCCAGTTAGCAGAGTCAAAGTACTTTTATTAACATTGCACAAGTTTGCACCAGTACAGCGTGAATATGTACGCACAATCATCCTGAAGGGGACTATGTGTGTGAAGCTGCTGTTATCAGGACACCATATGAGACATCAAAAGATATATCACATTTTGTCTTTCAGCGCGGCCTCTCCCATCCATATCGGGATGAAGGTTATAGGTGTGAAAACAAGGAAAGAGCCATGAGGGTAATAGCGTTGGTATTACAAAAAAGATATATCACATTTTGTCTTTCAGGACACCATATGAGACATCAAAAAACTCTACCAGCAAGCACACATTTAAGACAAATCACATTTGCATTTGAGGGCGAAGCAGTGAGACAAGTCC
The DNA here is from genome assembly GCA_038048925.1 of Garcialebias charrua. NCBI lineage: Eukaryota > Metazoa > Chordata > Actinopteri > Cyprinodontiformes > Rivulidae > Garcialebias > Garcialebias charrua. Next base: position 20,972 of record JBBPBX010016230.1, read on the forward strand.
ATGAGCTCCATTCAGATTAGCCAGAGTTCTGATGATGACGTGATCAGCCAGCCTTATCTGACTCAGAGGACACAGAATAGTTCTCCGGGGAGGGGGAGGGGGTGCGACAGAAGCTTCATTTCTTCAGTTGCTCCACTCCGGAGATTTTGTTGTCAGCCTGTCCCGGCTGACTCAGGGAGTCCGATTAGATTAGCATGATTTATCTTTAGGGCAGGCTCACAGTGTTCTTTCTGTGGCCTTGAAGTCCAGGTGGCTGTCTGGAATCCAATACACTCCAAATTATGGGAAACTTTTCACCGACCCGAACTATGAATCAACCTCCAGATGTGACCCTCCTGGGTGCTACACACGAGTCCCGAACCTTACCGGTGGTCTGCGGTCCTCTGCCGCCTCCACTTTACGGTTCAGCTCATAAAGCAGCTGGTTCATCGATGTCACAGCTCGGATCACAGACTCGGTCTAAGAAAGAAGCTTAGTCAGCGCGTTGATCGCCTCGGAAGTCTTCCTGATTTTCCGATAGAAGAGAACTCCACACAAGCCAAAAAACAGAGCACCTGCTATCATAATTCCAATTATGAATATATCCTCCACATCCTCGACAGAAAGCACGTCCAGGCATAACATCTTCCATTCGCCCCAGGAATCCATGATATACCCGGCAGCATGTGACTGCAAAGGGCAAGCCGGTTCCCCAGGACCGGAACGCTTCGTAGAAATTTTTTATCAATAGAGTTAACAGCCCACAAAACCAGATCCATCGAGAATTTACGTTCGAGCGAGCACTGAAAAAACAACAACACACCAGTCTAGATTTGAACGAATACCAGCCTAATATTTTCTGCATACATTACATATCTACTTTAAAGACAAAGGTAATTCATCTGTTTGCCATTTGAAAGCACTGACTTGTCAAGAGCACCTATTGACCGATCAGTAAAACACATTCACCAGATGAGCTCTTTATTTAGCTGTGCAGAGATGGATATGACATGCAGGACAAGAAGGATCTTCCCTTTATGCCTCACAAATGAGAATACATAGTGTACCATGAAAATATTCACAGAAGTTAATTTTGTTCACATTTTGTTATGTTACAGCTTTATTCCGAAGTAAATTCAATTTGTTTTTCCATAAGGGTTCCACACACATTACCCCATGATGACAATAATATACAGTTTTTCTTTCAGCTGCTCCCTTCTGCAGGCGTCACCACAGAGAGTGAACTCACACGACAGATTGGCTATTTGTTTTATGTCAGATGCCCTTCCTGACACAACCTATGGAGCAGACGACAGATCACCACTTGCTGGTGAGATGGATCAGATGGTAGGGAAAGATTCCAGGCAGCCCTGGTAGACCTAAATACGTAGTTAGGCTTGCTGGGCATGTCTGGCAGAGAAACTCTACTGAAAGATCTTCAAGTCCCACCTCCACAGAGCATCATCTGCATCCCAGCAGACACAGGGGACATTGAGTCTGAGTGGGCTATTTCTTGCACATCCATTCCTGAGGCGACTGCCCTGTCCTGGCTGGTGCTGAGGTAAAAGTTCTGGTGTAGGAGGAGTTTGGTGAGACCTTGGTGAGAGTCTTGATCAGCTCCAATAAGATTCTGACAAAATGTCAGGTAGCTGAGATGAGGAAGTGCACTTTACTAGTTAAGTTTTGTTCTGTTACTCCCTCTTCAGGGGTTGCCACAGCGAGTGAACTTCTATGAAAGGTTTGGCTGTTGTTTCATGCTGGATGCCCTTCTTGATACAAGCTGTGCTGGAACCAACAACCTCAGGATTATAAGACCACGCCACAGACCATCAACCTACTGTAGCTCCTGAAAGCTGCATTTTAGTAACACTGTGTGGAGTGGAGGTGTGGTGTTGTTGACAGTGATGTCATCGCGCGGTGGAAAAAATACTTCAAGAACCTTTTTAATCTCACTGGCCCATCTTTGATGGAGGATGCTGAGTCGGGGGACTTTGACGTCTGTCTGTCAATTAACAGGGTTATGGTCCTCAAGGTAGTTAGAAAGCTCCATAATGGAGCATCAGGGTCAGTGCCACTGAACTGGCAAAATGGGTTCGTGGCCTCCCTTTTCAAAAAAGGGTGTGTGTTCCAAATGGAGGAAAATAAAACTCCAACCTGATAGTGTCTGATTTGGTGACCTCAGAGTTCTGTCTGCTATTGGCAGATTTCTTTGGTCTTTGGTCCTGTTGGCCTCACTGGATCCTGATCTCCAGCTCTCACTGGATCGGTTTGCAGCAGCTGGACTGAAGATCAACACCTCCAAGTTGGAGGCCATGGTCCTTGGTCGTAAAAATGTGGGCTGTCCTCTCCAGGTTGGGTGTGAGGTTCTCCCTCAGGTGGAAGAGATAAGTATCTTGTATATATGTTTACAAGTGAAAGATGAATAGGGTGTGAAATAAAGATATGGACTGGTGCAGCTTCCACATCGTCACAATGTACAGATCCAACAATTTTCTGTCAGAACATCTGGACAGTTTCTTTCTTCTTCTTTTTTCTGAAACGTTTCACCTTCCATCCAGAAGGCTTCATCAGTCAAGGAAACACGCAACACAAAACTGATTCTTCCCCCAACAGCTTACTCCAAAGTGGAACAGCAACAACAACCTGGATTATTGAGCATGGACTTTGTGCACCTGTGGTAAATTCAGAAGAGTGGACACGATTTGGAAAGGCACACGCTTGTTAATAAAAGGTCCCTGGCCCTGCCCATAGCTGAAGCATGATGCATGTCAGAACACAAACCAAGACATGATGTCCAAGAAACTTTCTTTAGATCTAAGAACAGGTTTGTATCAAGGCCTAGGGGAAAGTTCTAGAAAAATTCCTGCAGCATTAAAGGTCCTAATGAGCAGCCTACATAATCCATAAATAGAAGAAGCTTGGAATCACCAGGTCTATTGCTGAAGCTTGTTACAGAGAAATTTGAGTGATCAGGGTAGAAGGGTTCCAGTCAGGGAGGTGACCAAGACCCAAGTGGTTACTCTGACAGACTTCCAGGTCTGTGGAGAGAGGAGAACCTTCCAGAAAGACAACCATTTCTATAGCACTTCACCAACCAAGCCTGATTGGTAGACCAACCGATGAGAGCCGCTCCTCAGTTTAAGGTCTCTGAAGGGCTCTCATATTAGGATAAACAAGATTATCTCATCTGAGGAAACAAAGATTGAACTCAAGCACCACATCTGGAAGACACCAAGCACTGCTCATCACCTGACCAATACCATCCCTACAGTGAAGGATGGTGGTGGAAGCGTCATTCTGTGGAGATGTTTTTAGCATCAGGAACCTGGAGACTAGTCAGGGTGGAGGAATAAAAGAATGACATTAATTCATTTTGGAATAAGGCTGGAATATGACTCAGTAGAAGTCCAGGTCCATTTTTTGTTACTTTTATTAAACATTTTTATTGGATTTGGCTGGTGCATGGTGAACTGAGGACAAAGTGAAGTGTTGTGAATCCTTTCAGGATGTACTGTACATCATGTTGATGAAACATGACCAGATCCAACTGGGTGGAGATTATTTCCCTAGAATTCCTGTAAATATGTTGGGTATAGATTTTTCCCCCACAGTATCTGATTACACAAATGTTTGATGAGCTGATGGTAGAAAAAGAACTAGAATTTATTTTGTGTAGACATTTGATTATAAGAACTAAATCTTCTCAGCTTGATATTGTTTATTTATTTTGGTAAACTTCACTTGATCTTAATAAGAACGAAGTAAAATACATAAAAATATTTAAGATTTGATACATCAGTGTGTAAATGGTTAAAAAGCAAAATAAAATCTGATAGATCTGATTTTATTTTGCTTTGTAACAATTTACACACCGATGTATGAAATTTTATCTGGTTTAAGTAACATGTTTGAGTAGGCAAAGAAATGTCATTGTTGTTTTTAATGTAGTTTCACAAAAATGTGTATATAAATGCTAAAACATTTTTGTCAAAAGCAGCAAAAATAATCTACCCATGTCTTAGAATCAACATGCTTCTAAAACTATTTTTCATGAATTCATAAAAAATAAAAATAAAAAAAGAGTAAGTTTGATATTCTAAGATGCAGAGACAAAGCCACACATTGAGACTTGTATCTGTCTGAGTTTGATAATAATAAAAAAAGTTTTGGACCAACATTGATTTTTTTATTTATTAGATAAAATTAATTAACACATTTTCTCACATTGTTTGATTCCTCATCTGATTTCATGGTCTCAGCGATGTACTTCACTCCCTCGATTGCACTGCGAACATCAGGATTTTTCATGATGGGAGACTTGTAGGTGACACTGGTGGGGGTGGGGTTACCTGTAAAGTAATAAAAAAGGTGTATATGTCACCAATTGAGGGATGCTTCCTGTTGTTTGAAAACTAACAACTTGGTAAGTTTCATGAATTTAACATCAAATATATCAAACAAAGAAATTCAGGTGATTGCTATAATTTTTGTCCATGTCTGTGTTTATGTGTGAGTCCTGCTAATGGAACGGGTTTAAACTGGTATCAGAATGTACTCAGAACCTAAAGACTTTTCATCTGGATAACTCTCCATATATTGTTTTTGTGGTTCCTCATTTGTGATTGCAGAACATGTCCACATTTTTATGTCAAAGTGGAGATATTTGAAAAACGTGACCTAGTATGTAAAAATGGAATATTTTGCATGCTGTGTCCTGCCTGAGATGTCAGAGATGTCCATGTCTGTAGGGAACAGTCTCTTCTGCCGGATCTCCTGACTTGGACGCTTCATTGTTGAAAAGAACATCATGTTGGGAATAGTTTCTATGAAGACCTGGGAGGCAAAATGAAACCCATAGATCACGTCAACGTTCCTGAGAAAACTGCAGCAGAACGACAAGAAGAAATGTGGAACCTTTCGAATCCATGCTGGCATGGTGTGTGTGCTGGGCGAGCGGTGGTGTGTGTTGATGACGATGACCGTGATGATGATGGAGGCGATCACAAACACCATGGTGAAAAGCATGTATTTCCCTATGAGAGGAACGGCGCTTGATGTGGATGGGATGAGCTCCACGATAACCAGTAGGAAGACAGTCAGTGACAGCAGGACGGAGATGGACAGAGTCATCTTTTCACCTGGAGGCACAAACATCATGGAGGACATTTGTCTAAACAACACCAACAACAATTGACAGAACCACAAAAATACAAAGTTATAAAGGAAAACAGCAACACTTTAAATAAATCAAATTAATCTTTAAGCAACGTCCTGATGCATGCTCAATGATCCAGGTACATTTTAGATCAATCTAACAAGGTTAAGTCTAAGGTTAACCTCTAACAAGGTTAACTTAACCTTGTTAGATTGAGCTTCAAGTAACATACTTTCTCAAAATGACGACGTGTTGGCTCGTCTAAGTTTCACTTTATTCTAAAAACACCTGAACCCACCAGTGTCTACATACCAGAATCAGTGGGAAGGTAGAAGACAAGTCCTGTAAGAAAGGAGAAGAGCATGCAGGGGATGATGACGTTGACAATAAAGTAAAGTGGCAGCCGAAGCATCAGGAAGTGGTACGTGATGTCCAAATATGGAGTATCAGGACAGCAGGTGTAGAAAACCCAGTGTTTCCAGCTCCTGTAATCCTTCAACACCCATTCACCAGATTCCATGAAGTTACTCAGGTCAGGCCGGTCACTGTCCTAAAACACAGAAAGACCACTAACCTCAGACATTTTGTCTTCTTTGATAAAACTAGTCTATAAAACTCACAAAAAACTTCTTACTGGGTTGATGACAACCAGTGTACCATCATAAGTCCAGGTGCCCAGTTTCATGCTGCAGTTCTGCAGGTCAAACGGGAAATGGAGAACGATAATCTCACAGTAACTCTTATAGATGGCTGGAGGGTTCCATGTTATCATCCCGGTGTATTCCAGCAGGACTTTAGTTTCATGGATGATGGCAAAATCACCATCAGCACTGGAAGAGAGGAAGAGGATTGTTTTAATAGGCAGAAGAGAGAAAGAGTACACCGTGTGACGAGGAGGAAGATGTTGCGTTTACTTGTTGTACAGCACTAAGTCAGGTTTCCAGATGTCACTTGACGGGATTCTGATCTTTCTGATGCCTCCATAATCATCTGGATTCCACTTCAGGTTCACATCTAACCATTGCTGAGGAACATTTTAATCATTGTTAGGTGAGTGGTTTTAATCAAATTTTAACTAGAACAAAAATTTAAATTGGAACATGATTGAGGTTCATCTAACTTTTTCAAAAAACTTTTGCTTTTCAAACTGAACAGAAGAATCTCTACTTGACCTTAAAGTGCAGCCTCTAAAGTTTGGATGTGAAAACGAACAGAGCATGGAATCACTGAAACCTGGTTTCTTGACAACCCATGGATAACTTAATGCTTCCTATTCTCGTGACAAACACAGAACTTTCATTTTAAAAAGTATTCTGAACTTTTGTGGAAAGCAGCAAATAATTACCAGGAATCACAAATCTTTAATGTGCTAAAAGTTTAATGTTTACCATTATATTCTGTGCTGTTAATATGATTTTCCCCAATAATTTTGCTTTTCAGAAGTGCCTTAACCGTTATTGTCACCACTTCTGTTAATACCTTGTTTTAATAATAATAATAATAATAATAAATTCAATTTATACCGCACTTTTCATTAATAAAAATCTCAAAGTGCTACAACAATAAAACAAGTGATAAAATCAAATAAAATCAATAATGATATCAACTAAGATTAAAGACAGAATAATGTGGAGGCAGAATAGGCCTGCTTAAAAAATAAATAAATAAATAAATAAAACAAGTGATAAAATCAAGTAAAATCAATAATACTATCAGCCAAGATCAAAGATAAAATCATGCGGAGGCAGAATAGGCTTGCTTAAAAAGAAAAGTCTTTAAACCGCTTTTAAAGTCAACCAGTGACTGTGGAGCTCTCAGGTAGTCAGGGAGGGAGTTCCATAGGCGGGGGCAGGGCCGGCCCAAGCCTCCATGGGGCCCTAAGCGGAAAAATTGTTTGGGGCCCTCTATTTCTGCTAATAATGTGGATTACTGCAATAAACAGTCAAATCAGATCATTCACCCACCTAACATAAACTCATTGCAACTCTGACAGCCCTGTTTACATTATCCTATATGTATCATCCAGTGCAGGGGCGTCAAACTCATTTTTATTCTGGGCCACATCAAGATCATGAATGTCCTCAAAAGGCAGGACACGGCAGAATGTATTGATAAAACGACCTATTAACAAACTGGTAAAATATAACTTTCTCTGCATTCAATGACTACTTCTAAAAATTAAATATTTTATGTTTGAGTAATTTGGCATTATAATCACAAAAACTGATTTGATTTGACTAATAAAGTAATACTGAAGCACACAACTGTTATCTTGAAGTTCTGTCTCTGTGGAGTCACAGAAATGGTTATGGCGGGCTGGATTTGGCCCACGGACCTTGAGTTTGACACATGTGATCTTGTGGTACTAAAAGTAACAAAAAAAAAGAAAAAAAAAAAAACCAGTATGCAATGTATTTTACAGCAAAAGTTTGTCTGGTTTATTATCTTTGGTTTTAAAGAACTGCAACAGTAATGTTCAGAAGTAATTTTTAGTGTAAGATGAACAACAAACAACAGATAAAATAACTTGGATGCATAAAAATAAATTAAATTGTGCAAAAACAGACAAAATAAAATAAAATGAAAAATATCAAGGAAATCCTTAAGATAAGATAGAACTTTATTGATCCCGCAGGAATTTGTTGTGCCGGAGTATTTTTAAATAATGTAAATTAACAATTACTTGAAACCACATAAAATGGTTAAAAATATATATTTAAAGCTGAATAATTACCGTAGTTCTTAACTATGTAAATGTATGCAATAAATCGCAAAAGCTGAACTCACAATGTTAAATAAAATCATATTGAAATCATTACCCTAAAAAAATTAAATTCCACTTAGGGGGCCCCCTGTGGCCCCGGGGCCCTAAGCAGCCGCTTAGTTCGCTTATGCCTTGGGTTGGCCCTGGGCGGGGGGTAGCCACACAGAATGCCCGGTCTCCCATGGTCCTTAATTTGGTTCGTGGAATGTGAAAGAGATTTTGGACTGTAGGTCATTTAAACTTGGAATGAGACTACTTTCTTGTTAGTTTTTTTTAACCAAACCTTAGATTTGTGGGTAATAATGTGTCAGAATTGTCTTGGTCTATTGTATTAGAGCCAGCTGTGTGGACTGGAACATATTTAATCAAAATGCATGATACTTCATGACTGCTTCCTGTTTTAGTCTTCAAACACAGTGTATTGTTGGATCTGCTACAAGCCAGCTCCCCCTCCTCACTCTCTACATCCTTGTAACAACTGAGTGCATCTTTCACTGGCCTTGGTTTATTTCTGCCTTTATGCTTGAGGTTTCTCTTAATTTTTGTAATCCTCAGTCTGAGGAAGTCTTTCGGACGAAAGACGAAATGTTTCTACTTGTTTGTTTTGTTTTGTTTTTTGAATGTCCAGAGGACCAGACCTAGCTTTATTAGATTTTTCTACCTGGATTATTGAACATGCATCAGCATATTAAAGAAAAATGTTTTTGGTTGTATAAACAAAAACAATGTAACATCTAGGTAATTTCCTATTGCTATTAATACAACTCAATTATTGTCCCGCACATCATTTACTGTGTTGAAGTTTGGGGTAAAGCATGCAAGACATTTACCGAGCCGGTTTTTGTCCTACAGAAGAATAATCACTGGGAAAAACTATTGTCACCCATCTAGTGTTTTATTTCATAAATTGAAGTTATTAAAACTCCATGATTTAGTGGACTATAATATTCTTTCAGTTTTGTACAAAGCTCACACAAATGAATTACCTTCTAATATTCTCACACACTTTCTTAAACGTCAAAGTTGTTATAATTTAAAGGGAATTGAGATTTTTGTGAGACCGAAATTTAGAACCAGTTGGAGGGGTCGGTCAACCTCGATCCAAGGAATTAGATTGTGGAATAATTTGGAAGCCGAAATTAAAAATGCAAAATCAATATCCTCATTTAAGAATATGATTTAAAAAATATTTGCAAAATATATATAAAATAATTTATCTTGTCTAGTGTCAAAATTGTTAATTACATGTATCGTTCCTTTTTTGTCTTCTTGACTTATTATTATTATTATGCATATTTCTCTCTTTTTTCTAGTTGCTTATTGAAGGTTTTCTGTTCGAATTGATTTGTTCTGTACAATGGGGGCAGATAGAATAAGATACTCTCTTCATTCTGCCACCCTTCATTTTAAATTTATATTGTATGTCTTATGTCATGTGTCTATTAAATTGCTGTATTTTTTATTTGAAATTTTAAAAAAAATTCACATTTTTTGGTTTGTTTGGTTTTTATACTTTTACCTGTCTGAGACGGACATTACTGGTCACAATTTGGTTAACTTCATCCTGAGAAATGAAATAAACAAAAGGAAAACAAATTAATATAATCATTAATGTCATTACTATCATGCAATGTGATGTTAAACATGTTGAATATCATAGTATTAATCCCTTCATGAGTTGCATGAGACAAAAGATGGGCAATAAAGTGTATGTGTGTTAGCAAAATATCTCATAGACCACTAAATGTATATTAATAAAACTTGTAAAAAAAACACACACAAACCTAACCAGTCCATCATCCATTGTTTTTGTTTTTTTACCCGCTTCTTCCTTTTTAGGTTACGGGGGTCACTGGTGCCCATATCCAGCAGTCATTGTGTGAGAGGCGAGGGACATCCTGGACATGTCTCCAGTCCATCACAGGGACACATAGAGACAAACGAGACAAACAACCATTCACTCTTTCACTCACACCTAGAGACAATTTAGTTACCAGTCAGTCTAACATGCATGTTTTTGGTCTGTGGTGAGGAAACTGGAATAAGTTCTAGTTCAAGTTGTGTTTATTTGTCATATGCAGGTTAACATAATAGTACAATGAAATGTTCAGGATGAGAAGAAACGATTTGACTCGCTAAAAACAGAGACCAAACAAACAAGAAAATGCAAAGGCGTGCAATAAAGGTACAAAAATAAAGTCAGAGTCAGAGTCAGAGAGAATTTATTGTCATTTGCACCGCATGTAGTACATGTGTTGAAAACGAGATTATGTACACAGGGTCCCAGTTACATCCAACAACAAATGCAAGAGAAAAACAATAATAACATCTAGGATTAACTAAGAGAAACATCAGCTAGTAATACACTAAGCCCTAATGTAGTAGAAAAACATCATTATAAACAGCAGCACGAACATGAGTCATTATGAGCAGATGGTCACAGATGAACGCAGCAACAAGAAACAGATCAGTATCAACATGATGTGACATTTTGCAGTGTTTATTCTTATTATTTATTTATTCATGAGTCTGACAGCCTCAGGGTAGAAGCTGTTCCTCAGTCTAGTGGTTCTACATTTGTACCAAAAAGGGAAAAAATACAATATATTTAAAAGGTCCTAAAGAGAAATGGTAAACAACAAAATGGTAGAACAGTGCAAGCAGGATGAATTTGTATGAATATGTATTTCACTGTAGTAATATAAGCTAAAATGTACATGATATGTATTGCACGTAATAAACTACACAGGTTGTGTGACAGATTATTGCACAGGGAGTGAGTGACATTGAGATGAATTATGATGTAAGGTAGTGACATACATGATACAGCCACATAGTGCAGCAGCAATAAACATGGTAGGAGTACCCGGAGAAAACCTACACATGCACAGGGAGAACACAACGATACAAGCATGACGGCTCAGTGGTTAGCACTGTTGCCTCACAGCAAGAAGGTCCTGGGTTCAATCCCCAGTTGGACCTGGGGTCTTTCTGTGTGGAGTTTGCATGTTCTCTCCGCGCATGCATGGGTTTTCTCTGGGCACTCCGGTTTCCTCCCACAGACCAAAAACATGCATGTTAAGCTGCATTCAGGTCCAGGCCTCCCTTGCAAAAGAGATCTGTGATCTCAATGGAATTTGCCTGGTTAAATAAATAAAGGTTTATAAAAACATGCGAACTCCACCATGCTGCCCAAAACAAACAGTCATTTCACTTTATTTTTTAAAATCAAATGGTTATAAAAGTCAATAAAGTAATTTGTTAATGCAAAAATAAAACTTGAAGCAAGTAATCATTGAATCATATCTACAACTTGTTTATTTGAATAAAAATATTTTTTTTATCACACACCAACAAAGGTGATGTTTTTCTCTGTGTCTGTTTGCATTGTTAGAAAAAATATCTTATAAAGTCCTGAATGTTTGATGTTTACAATGAACTTTTGAAGACAACCTAATTCAAGATGGCTGCTAGAGCCAATCGGTCCTAGCCAACACAAAAAAGACAATTTTACAGACGGTGAGCTCAAATGTATTGTGGTATAGCTGAGAGTCATTCACAACACGTACCAATGAGAGTGTGGATAATGTTATTTTCAAGGTTTGACCAAAAGTGCTGTAACGGGCGGCTGCGGAGCAGTGGTAGGGCAACCAACATGGATTCAGAAAGTCACAGGTTCAACTCTCCACCATGTCATTTGCCATGCTATTTTTAAAAACCTGTTTAGTGTTAGTAAAGCTATTTTTTTAGTTAGCAGATTAGGCTATCGGTTAAAGACAACAATAAAATACTATTGTTTAGCGTTGTTTGTTGAATAGCCTATAAATCACTTTGTTTTGTTTCTAAGT
>JBBPBX010016230.1:32805-48423 GCA_038048925.1 Garcialebias charrua
GGCGGCTGCGGTGCAGTGGTAGGGCAACCAACATGGGATCAGAAAGTCACAGGTTCAACTCTCCACCATTTTTTAAAACCTGTTTAGTGTTAGTAAAGCTATTTTTTAGTTAGCGGATTAGGCTATCGGTTAAAGACAATAAAATACTATTGTTTAGCGTTGTTTGTTGAATAGCCTATAAATCACTTTGTTTTGTTTCTAAGTCAGCAGAACAATTGTGTCCTCACCACACTGATGAGCTGGATCAGCTGCAGTCCCACGGTGACCACCACAGCATCACTGAAGTGATTAACGGGACGAACCACTTTGTTGTAACCTGTGAACAGAGTTTTCACCAGCCGGGTCTCATCCTCTGAGCACAGGACCGGACCTGGAGCCAGAACACAACACAGCATTTTTATTAGAGTTTTTTTTTCTTCTTCTTTTCATTTTTTCATTCAACCTTTATTTAGGCAGGTTAATCCCAATGAGCCTCGAGGACTCACTTACAAGAGAGACCCGGTTTCAACAAAGAATGATGACAACAGTGACAACAATAGACAATCATAAGAGAGGCATACAGATTTTTTTGTTATTTTTTTTTCAAACAAGTTAAAACAAAGATGTCAAAGTAGCATAAACAGACAGATTATAAGGCAAATGTAGAAAACTAAAAACAGGAACATGGCTGCATTGGTTCTTGCCAGGAGTCCAACAGATTGTTAGAGCCATTTAGAGAGGTCAAGGTCAAGAGCTTCAGATCTTTTTGTAAGATATTCCAGGAATCAGGAGCGGAGTAGGAGAAGGCACTTTTGTCTAGTTCAGTCCTCACTGATGGAACTCTGCAGGTAATCATGTCCTGAGAGCGCACGCTGTAGCTGCACTCATGCAGAGACATGTAGGAGGAGAGACACTTTTATGAGAGACACTCTGGGTTCAGTCAAAGCAGAAAGTTGAAAATCAGACGAGAGTTTATGCTGCTGGTCCTACTGGTAGTGATCATTTTGGTGGTGGTCCTACTGATGGTGTCTTTACTGGTAGTGGTCCTAGTTATGGTGGTCCCACTGGTCATGACCCTATCTTTGGTGTTCATACTGTTGATGGTCTTACTGGTGTTTATCCTATTGGTGATGGTCTTACTGGTGTTGGTCCTACTGATGGTGTTCCTATTGGTAGTGGTCCTAGTGATGGTGGTCATACTGGTCATTACCCTACTTATGGTGGTCCTACTTAGGATGATCCCACTAGTGATGAGTCTATTCATAATAGTCTGACTTCTGATGATCCTTCTGGTAGTGGTCCTATTGGTGGTAGTCCTGATGGTGGTCCTACTGGTAGTGGTCTTATTGATAGTGGTCCTATTGGTGGTAGTCCTGATGGTGGTCCTACTGGTAGTGGTCTTATTGATAGTGGTCCTATTGGTGGTAGTCCTGATGGTGGTCCTACTGGTAGTGGTCCTATTGATAGTGGTCCTATTGGTAGTGGTCCAAGTGGGGGTAGTCTTGGTGTGGAGGATTTCTTTTATCTTTTTTTTTTTTTTGCTGAGTTTTGGTAACGGTACATTCTGTGTCACAGTAGGCCACTGATCTGATGTTCCTCAAATGTTTTCAGAGTGGAACTAAAATTGGAGGTTTTAAAACAGTACTTGGTTGGTTTTCTACACAACAAACGTTTTTTTTTTTCCTTCTGGTTCTTTTTTCTTATCTCCTCAAAGCACAGATGGACAGAATTACCCTCCTTAATAACAGAACAAAATTGTTTGGGGGTGGGGGGTATCTGATGAAAAGCCAAGGGCACATGCTGGTAGGTCAACAGAAGTATGAGGTTACAGATGAGTGTAAAGCCTGAATGTCCTGCAGTCCCATCTGTCTCTGTAAGTCCCTGAAAACATGGTCTCTGTTTGGTAAAACCAGTCCAAACCAGTCTACTAAACATTGTACAGATAGAGTTTGAAACAGAAACACTGAACTCCTCTTCATGTTGGTTTGTACAATACAGTATGCCTTTCAGCTGAATAAATCCCAAACTCATATTTTATTCTGTTGTTGAATTGTTCATTAATAAGAAAATATGAAATTACAAACAAAATAATACTGGACAATGATTCTCACACAGGTGTTTTAAAGTTATGTTTAGGATTTCCTCTAAACATGGGCTGACACCGTCAGTAAAATGACAAATGGGCTGAAGCCAGACAACATCTCCACCTTCTGTATAAGCTAAGGAGTGTTGATGCAAGCAAAATTACTTGACAGTTGGTGTACAGATCACTGGTGGAAAGTGTTGTTTCATTTAATATTGTTTCATGGTATATGGGAACCTCCTAGCCAGAGACAGGAACAAGTTGTCCCGGATGGTCAAACAAGGTAGCAAAGTCATTGGTCATCAACAAATGAAACTTACAGACCTGTCAGGTTCGGGAAAAAAAAGGCAATCCAGGTTTACAATGACACAACTCATCCTCTGCAACCATTATTCAGGTTGGTACCAGCTGGTAGAAGACTGCTGGTTCCTTTAGCAAAGAAAAATGGGTACAAAAAGTCATTTGTTCTCTCTGCGGTACTAAACTGGGTCCCATTTAAACACAGCCTTGCATGATAACCATTGCCTGCTGGGTTGTCTCCATACTTTTAACATATCGTGCATTTTAGAATGTTTTTAATTGGGTTAGCAAAGCTTTTTATAGTTTTTAAAGTTTTATGACATTTTTAACTTGTGTTGTTTTTTATCAGCCAGATGTCAAACACAAATCTCCATTTCATTGACTGTTATGAACAATAAAATTGTATTGCATTGAATTGAATTGAAAATTTATGACCAACAGGTTCATGGAGAGATAACCCTAAATGGAACATATTGTTTGATTATCACTGTAAAAAAATAAAAAACACTGTAATGCCACATTGATTGGTGATATGTGCTGCTGATTATCCATGCTGCTGATCTCATGCTGCTTATTATGTCATGCTGCTATATTCATTTGTACTCATCTACTCACACAGACTTATGTTCATGCTGCTGTTGTTCGGCATATTCTTTTGCACTATTAGTGTCTAGCGAATTTCTTAGTTTATATCTTAGATCCTTATTTACTGTTTTTTTACACTTAGTTTTTTGTAATTTTTGAGTAACTGGTACCCTGTGTGCACAATTTCATTCCACCTCATGTACCACATATGATATGAATGACAATAAAACCTATTTGAATTTGAACTTATTATAAGTGTGCATGAGGGAGATCAGAAAATATTTAAAAAGATGAAATCTGCTAAACTGCGTGGAGGGTGAACATTGTTCAGTTAGTAAACATTCTTTTATCTTGTAGGCTACAAGATGCAGCATGTGTTACTCATCATATCGCAGTCAGCTTGAAATGTTGGTTTTACTGTTTTTAAGTTATTTGTTTTATAGTTTTTATTGTTTGCTGTTTTGATTTGGTAGTTCTTTACTTTTATGGTATTTGTTGAGTTTATAGTTTTTATGCTTGTATGTGTTAATGCACAGCACTTTGACCAACGGTGTTGTTTTAAAGTGCTTTATAAATAAAGTTGTATTGTATTGTATATCTTCACAGCAACTAGATCAGCTAATATGTTTAATGCTGGCAGGGATGGTGGAATTTCGCATTAAACTTGTTACAGTCAATGCATGAACCAAATAAATTGTTAATTTCCCGTACACTCTAGAACAAAGTTAGATTTGGAGAGTACATTTCCTACAGTGGGGGCTCATGGGGCACTCCTGACAACATCACAATTCTTTGGTCCAAACGTGTTTTACAGTATTATGATTTTTGACATTTTTTTCAACAAATGATCTCTGTGCACAACATTTGGGCTTCCTCTTTCCACAAATCAGCCATTTGAGTGTCTTCATATTCCTTTAAAGGACAACACCCACCATGACACTAACAATTCACCATATTGGACAATTACTGTAATTTATTATTAGGTCTATTTTCATTTTTGCATTTGGGCCAGGCGAGGGTTAAAAAAACAAAAAAAAAAACAACCCACTCCCGAATGAATCCGGAAACCTGGCCGAAGAGTCCCGAAGGGTCATGTGACTTTTGTTACATCGATCTCCACCCAGAAGGCAGAAGGTAGGAGTGAGTTTCCATGGAGGTTTATGAGAGAGAGTGCGTTAAAACTGCATATTTCCTGCATATTTCCTGGTGCATTTGTGTGTATATGGACCAGCGCTCTGATTTTATTTATTATTTATTTTATAACACCACTGCTGACCGTTGCTCTCATTCATTCTGCCCAGAGGAGCGAGCCGCGAGCCGCGCGCGTCTCTGGCTCCTCGTTCCGCTGGTTCCTCGTTCCTTTGAAGTTCCTCGTGCCGGTGTAATTTGCTCCCTGGAGTGTATGTATTTGCTCTCGTCAGCCTTGTTGCGGGGAGCACGCGGGGAGCAGCGCGCAGAGCTCAGCTGCGCGGCTGGCTCTGGCTGCCTTTCTGGTCACGGGGGGAGAGAATAAAAAGCCGATGCGGAAATGAATGAATTTGTCGCGATCAAACGAATTAAACTAGTATGTCTAAGTGGATGCTCGCTCAGAATATGATAGACATGAGTGAGCGACAGCAGGATTAATCAACACAGGCAGCTTTAGGGAATATTTAAAAATGCTTCCTTTTTCTTTTCCTCGCTCGCCTGTAACTCCAAGGCGTCACTTTGGTGACGTGAATGCCCATGTGAATGCCCATATATGGAGAGGGGCAGATTTTCCCGGAGCTGCATGCTAAAATCTGCTATAAATCATGAAATAACACATTTAGCGTTATTTCTCCACAATATAAGTAATCGCTCCTGTATTTTTTTTAAATAAACTAATAAATATTAATGGCGATGCAATTTGAAAACATGGTGGGTGTTGGACTTTAACCTCTTAATACCTGAACCCTTGCATATGTGGATGCCAGGTCCTAGGAGGTTAAAGACATTATAACGATTTTCATACTGCCACACTGCTTCGGTCAGCTGGTCCTAAAAACTATCCATTGTATGAAGCTGCCCCCCACCAATAAACAACCAAACCAAACAAACAAACAAACAAAAAAAAAAACAAGAAGATGGGAATGCACATTTTTGCTTAAAATCCACAAGGCCACTTCCAACTTCTAACAGATTCATCCTGATGTGGCCAACATGAGCTGTTTTGTTTCCATGTTTCAAAGTGTGAATGGTTGTGAAACTGCCTGGACAGACAAGTCAAAGACAAAAATATTAGATGTTAGAAAGTTGGAACCTGAAGCCATCTTCTTAATTTAATGTTTTTTTTTTTCATGTCTACTATAGTTATCTTCTTTGATTCTTTTTCAAACCACTTGTTCTCTGTTTTAAATCTACATATTACTGTTGTCAAGGGTGTCCCTTTTCCTTGAGGTGTAGACGAACTGCAGAGTCTTGACCTGACAAGCTGCTCTTCTGTGTTAAGCCATCCGTTTGTGCAGCTGCTATTCTGTTTCTGCAATATGGAGGTCCAAACACTTCTCACTACCCTTGTCTGCATATGTATTGTGTTGATGTGTTTAATCCTTTGGGTGAGACAGTCTCTCTATCTGAGAGTATTCTGAAGTTTGAAATGCACCGGAATTATATACTTGGAAAAAAAAAAACTTCAATTTTTCAGACACTAAACTCACATTTATTTTACTATGTATTTTTTGCCCTTTTTTTAGTTGAATGTAAAAAAAAAAAAAAAAAAAGAGAAGTTGGTTTGTTTATAGGATTCCAGTAGACTTCAGCGTTGAGGTTTCCATCATTCTTTATGTATACCAAACAGTCCAAGAAAAGTAATTTGTGTTTGACATCTTAAACTTGATGTTGCTGTCCACTTCACTAATGTGTTCAATAAAAGTTTCCACTTCCTTAGCTTGAATTTTGGTCTAGGTAATTTTAATTTGATACTTTTTTTTCTTCACAATCTTGTGTTTAAATCTGATTATTTCATCACATACATTTTTGTCCAGGCTGGTGCACATCTCTTTCTTTGTAGCACAATTAGTTTAGGTGTTTTAGGCTTAGAGGCTCCTCTGCTGTATCAGCCTTTGTGTTCCATTTGAGCAAAGTGAAAGTCGTGCTGCATTCCATCTTTTATTGATATTGAGAAAGAATGAAAGTCTAGCCTGCTGCTGTACTGACCAAGGACTGTCTCTCCTTTTCCCACATGAAATGGCTTCCACACTGACTGTAGCTCTAACAGTGACCTTGTTGGGTGTCATGCACTCTTTTTGTCTGTCTATTGTGCATTTTGGCTTTTCATAATGTCACATTTTTTTCTAACATGGTCATGCTGTCCATTGTCCTTAGGTGGAGGCTGGACATCCAGTTTTGACCTCATTGGTCTTCCAAGAACATGGAAAGAAGATTTAGCAGTTGTGGCATGATGTGAATTTCAGTAACTGCAAACTTCCAGGGTTGTTGTGTAGTTTGTGTCTTTTATTGCTTTTATTGCTTTAATAAAATGTTTGACAAATCTGTTTGCCTGAGGATAGTGTATAATTGTGCTTATGTCCTTAATGCCAGGCTCACTCAAGAAATCAGCAAAAACAAACTAGGGTCCATTAGCAGTTGTGATGGTGCGAGTTTCTTTCACAGGAAAAATCAGAAGTTAGCAATGATACGTTTGTTGTGGTCTTGGGAATAAATGCTACTTCAGGTCATTCACTGAACTAATCAACAAGAGTGATAGGAAACCTTCAGTTGTGAGTTCCATGCTCAAATGGACCCACAATGTTTTGCAGCAACAACAAAAAAGGCTAAATCATGTCATCTGGACCAGTTTCTTTAAGTGAGAAACGTTTCTCGTTTTAAATGGACCTTCTGGAAACTAGACAGGTTGTAATGGGGCAGGCCTATTGTCACATGCCTGACAGATAGTGCATGACAACAGGGCTGTGAAGACCAAATTGTCCATATGTGGCCACCAGTTATGTTCTCAAAAGTATTGTTTAGTGCAAACCATGCCCTGGTGTCCTTCATGAACCAGGTACACAACCTTTATATTTTCCCTCTTCTTTTTTCTTCCACTTAGGAATTACTAGCCATTTTTTTCTTCAGAATATTCTAGGTGACCCAATGGGATGGCCATATGTAGCCACCAATAAAATTACATTTAATATGTTAACTATCCCATTCTGAAATAAAATGTGGTTTATGAGACTTGCACATCATTGCATTCAGTTCTTTATGTTTTACACAAAACCATATCATTTTCAGATTTGTGGTTGCATTTCCCGATATTGTTTACTTAAGTCTCATATCACAAAAACAACTTGACTTGGCTGTTCTGTCTCATTTACAGGAAGTTGAACCGTGTAGTATTTTGGTTGCCATGTAGGTCTGTAAAAAAGGAACCAGCAGGCAGCTGTGACACTCTCAGCGTGGCATTCAGAGAATCTGTTGCCTGATCTGTTTGCTGGGATCTAGTTTCATTTACCGTAACTAACAGCAGATGCACATACGTGCACTCTTACCAATGCCAGACACACGTGAGCTGCTTATTCTTTCAGAGCTTCCTTTACAGTAAACTTCTTGAGCATCAAGAGGACAGTTCTGCTGCTGATTCTTACTTTTTAGATGTTTGACACTTTTTGTTCCTGTTTCTGGTGTCACACATGTATGCTTTGATTTAGCCATGTATAAAAATAGAAAGGGGGAGGAGCAAGTAGGACACTTGGACCTGTCAGTTTGTCAGTCCCTGCACCCTGTGCTCCTGTTTTCGCTTCACATCAAGCTACAGAACAATTAATGCAAGTTTTTCTACTCCCTGAGCAACAAATGACATCTGCTATACTTTAGATACTTGTTTTTCACACCTTCAAAGGCAAAAAAAAAGTTTTCGTTCATGTCTTTCTGTATTTATCTATACTGCAGTGTATGCAATGCTTATAAGTAGTCGCCCTCTTGGATGTTTTATGCTTTTATTGTTAGCAATGAATCAATCATTGTCAATATAAATTGGCTCTTTAAAAATCCAAACTTTTAAAGTTAAAGTGAAATCAAATTTCCACAGATTAATCCAGCTAAATAATAAAAAAAAGTTATGTAAAATGAGTGACTGCATACATTTTCACCCCCTTTAAACTTCTCTTGCGACTGTCCTAATTTACTTTAGTGGTATTTATTACTAAATAGTAAAAGTCAGGGGTTGCATATAAAAATATTTTCAAGACTTTACACATGTTCAGGAGTCCTGTTAAATCCATCATCAAGAAATAGAAGGTTTGGGGTTAGGTGTGCAAATCTATGAAGAGCAGGTCGTCCTCACAAAATGAGTGGTCGATCAAGAAGGAGCAATTTGGAAGAGACCACCAAGACACCAGTGACCACTTTAAATGAGATGCATGCTTCAGCAGGTGTGGTGGGAGAGATAGAACATGCCATTGTTGCCTGGATTCTTCTCCAGTCCAAGCTTTATGGGAGAGTGTAAAGAGAAAGACACTGTTAAAGAAAACACATTAAGTCTGGACTAGAGATGGCTGCTGAGAAGCTCTTGACCATGGAGTCTTTCATATGTTGAAACTAATGGAGACAAATGTTAAATGGAAATCTCAGAAAGTAACCATTGGATGTATTACTACAACTGAATAACGTTTGGATCCAATCCCTTTCAAGATGGTTGATAAAGCTAATCAACAACCCATTTCAGTCCAGTTTGTTTCCTCCCAACAAAGATCTGAGCATCGTCATTGCTGCCACCTCCAGCTCCTCCTCTTGTCTATTTGTTTGTACCATTGTCTTTGAACCAAACATCGAAGCAGACCCCAGTGCAATTGTAAACTTTCTTTTCACGTTTGCAACTCTCTTTTGTCACAAATTCTCCCCGACACGTGTCTCCATCCACTCCCATATTCACCTTTTGTGTTCTGTTTGTTCTGCTTTGGAGAATCAACCCCAGGAGCATAAACTTATTCACCTTCAGTTCCCTCATTCTTCATAGAAAATACATAATTTTAGAACTACAAAACTAGTTTTGTGCACAAGCTCCTTGCAGAATTTTGTTCTCACACAGGTATGCACCAAGTATTGTCTGATTGGTCAGAACCAAGATAGTCCAATGGCAAAGAACTTATGGAAGGAGATAGTACAATTGTGCATGAAGGAATCTGTCAGCCCGAAACAATGGTTGTCTCTTTGTGACAGATTTGCAAAGGCCACATGGTGAAAGGATGGAGTAGAGACCCTTGTGGGAGGAATCCTGTTCCACTACTGTTCATCAAAGTCAAAGTCAACTTTATTGTCAGAACTGCAATATGTACAGGACATACACAGGATTGAAATTGCATTTCTCTCAGTCCCTCGGTGCAACAGTAACCATTTAAACACTGAAACATTTAATAAACATAAGCATAAAATAGTAAAAGTGTAACACTGTCCTGAGTTTTTGCATAGTAGTATGAAAGTATGAAATTTACACCAACACTAAAACACCAAACATTTAATGAACATAAGCATAAAATGAAATAATAAAAGCTCTTCAGTTCTTATAGTGAATGGACGTTTTTGTAAAACACAGTGAGACAAGCACCAATATACATGTAAATGTTTCACAATGACGTAAGAGCGGGTGCTCATCAGAAAATTAGTTTGTTTGAGTGATGAGTCAATGAGGCTAATAAATATCTTACAAACAGAGCCAAAGCTCTCGGCCTTGACTTCTCTAAATGGTTTTAAGAATCTGTTAGAATCCTGGCAAAAACCATTGCAGATATGTTCCTGTTTTTGATTTTCTACATCTACCTTATAATATGTCTGTTTTGCTACTTTGATATCTTTGTTTTAATTTGTTAAAAAATCCATCCATCCATCTTCTTCCGCTTATCCGGGGTCGGGTCGCGGGGGTAGCAGCCTAAGTAGGGAGGCCCAGACTTCCCTCTCCCCAGCCACTTGGAGCAGCTCCTCCGGGGGAATCCCAAGGCGTTCCCAGGCCAGCCGAGAAACATAGTCCCTCCAGCGTGTCCTGGGTCTTCCTCTGGGTCTCCTCCCGGTGGGACATGCCCGGAACACCTCACCAGGGAGGCGTCCAGGAGGCATCCTAACCAGATGCCCGAGCCACCTCAACTGGCTCCTCTCGATGTGGAGAAGCAGCGGCTCTACTCCGAGTCCCTCCCGGATGACTGAGCTTCTCACCCTATCTCTAAGGGAGAGTCCAGCCACCCTGCGGAGAAAACTCATTTCAGCCGCTTGTATCCGAGATCTTGTTCTTTCGGTCATAACCCAAAGCTCATGACCATAGATGAGGGTGGGAACGTAGATCGATCGGTAAATTGAGAGCTTTGCCTTTTGACTCAGCTCTCTCTTCACCACGACAGACCGGTACAGCGCCCGCTTCACTGCGGACGCTGCACCTATCCGCCTATCGATCTCACGCCCCAGTTTTCCCTCATTCGTGAACAAGATCCCGAGATACTTAAACTCCTCCACTTGGGGCAGGACCTCCTCCCCGACCCGGAGAGGGCATGCTACCCTTTTCCGGCTCAAGACCATGGCCTCGGATTTGGAGGAACTGATCCTCATCCCGGCCGCATCGCATTCAGCTGCAAACCGCTCCAGCGAAAGCTGTAGATCACGAGCTGATGAAGCCAATAGGACCACATCATCTGCAAAAAACAGAGAAGCGATTCTAAGGTCACCAAAACGGATCCTCTCAACACCTTGGCTGCGCCTAGAAATTCTGTCCATAAAAGTTATGAACAGAATCGGTGACAAAGGGCAACCTTGGCGGAGTCCAACTCTCACCGGAAACGAGCCTGACTTACTGCCGGCAATGCGGACCAAGCTCTGACACCGGTCGTACAGGGACCTAACAGCCCTTATCAAAGGGCCTGGTACCCCATACTCCCGGAGTACCCCCCACAGAACCCCCCGAGGGACGCGGTCGAATGCCTTCTCCAAGTCCACAAAACACATGTAAACTGGTTGGGCAAACTCCCACGCACCCTCCAGGACCCTGCTGAGGGTGTAGAGCTGGTCCAGTGTTCCACGACCAGGACGAAAACCACACTGCTCCTCCTGAATCCGAGGTTCGACTATCCGACGGACCCTCCTCTCCAGAACCCCTGAATAGACCTTACCAGGGAGGCTTAAGAGTGTGATCCCCCTATAGTTGGAACACACCCTACGGTCCCCCTTTTTAAATAGGGGAACCACCACCCCAGTCTGCCAATCCAAGGGAACTGCCCCAGATGTCCACGCGATATTGCAGAGTCGCGTAAGCCAACACAACCCTACAACATCCAGAGCCCTAAGGAACTCCGGGCGAATCTCATCCACCCCCGGAGCCTTGCCACCGCGGAGCTTTTTAACCACCTCGGCGACCTCAGCACCAGAGATCAGAGAACCCGACCCAAAGTCCCCAGGCTCTGCTTCCTCAGTGGAAGACGTGCCAGTAGGATTGAGGAGGTCTTCGAAGTATTCCGCCCACCGACTCACAACATCCCGAGTTGAGGTCAGCAGCACGCCACCTCCACCATAAATGGTGTTGGTCTCGTACCTCTTTCCCCCCCTGAGACGCCGGATGGTGGACCAGAATCGCCTCGAAGCCGTACGGAAGTCATTCTCCATGGCCTCTCCGAACTCCTCCCACGCCCGAGTTTTTGCCTCAGCAACCACCCGAGCCGCATGCCGCTTGGACTGCCGGTACCTATCAGCTGCTTCCGGGGTCCCACAAGCCAAAAAGGCCCAATAGGACTCCTTCTTCAGCCTGACAGCATCCCTCACTGCCGGTGTCCACCACCGGGTTCGAGGGTTGCCACCTCGACAGGCACCAACAACCTTGCGGCCACAGCTCCGATAAGCTGCCTCGACAATAGAGGCGCGGAACACGGCCCACTCGGACTCCATGTCCCCCGCCTCCCTCGGAACGTGTTCAAAGCTCTCCCGGAGGTGGGAGTTAAAGCTCCGTCTTACGGGAGACTCTGCCAGACGTTCCCAGCAGACCCTCACGATACGTTTGGGTCTGCCAGGTCTGACCGGCATCCTCCCCCACCATCGGAGCCAACTCACCACCAGGTAGTGGTCAGTAGACAGCTCCGCCCCTCTCCTCACCCGAGTGTCCAAGACATGCGGCCGCAGATCAGATGAGACGACAACAAAGTCGATCATCGAACTGCGACCTAGGGTGTCCTGGTGCCAAGAGCACATATGGACACCCTTATGCTTAAACATGGTGTTCGTTATGGACAATCCATGACGAGCACAGAAGTCCAATAACAGAACACCACTCTGGTTCAGATCAGGGGGGCCGTTCCTCCCAACCACACCCCTCCAGGTCTCACTGTCATTGCCCACGTGAGCGTTGAAGTCCCCCAGTAGAACAAGGGAGTCCCCAGGAGGCGCACTCTCCAATACCCCCTCCAAGGACTCCAAAAAGGGTGGGTAGTCTGAGCTGCCGTTTGGTGCATAGGCACAAACAACAGTCAGAGCCCGTCCCCCCACACGTAGGCGAAGGGAGGCTACCCTCTCGTTCACCGGGGTGAACCCCAACGTACAGGCACCAAGATGGGGGGCAACCAGTATGCCCACTCCTGCTCGGCGCCTCTCACCAGGGGCAACTCCAGAGTGGAAGAGTGTCCAACCCCTCTCAAGGAAACTGGTTCCAGAGCCAGAGCCATGCGTTGAGGTGAGTCCGACTATTTCTAGTCGGAACCTCTCAACCTCACACACTAGCTCAGGCTCCTTCCCCACCAGAGAGGTGACATTCCATGTCCCAATGGCCAGCTTCTGTAGCCGAGGATCAGACCGCCAGGGTCCCCGCCCTCGGCCGCCACCCATCTCACATTGCACCCGACCCCTTTGGCCCCTCCCACAGGTGGTGAGCCCATGGGAAGGGGGACCCACGTCTCCTCTTCGGGCTGTGCCCGGCCGAGCTCCATGGGTAAAAGCCCGGCCACCAGGCGCTCGCCAGCGTGCCCCACCTCCGGGCCTGGCTCCAGAGTGGGGCCCCGGTGACCCGCGTCCGGGCGAGGGAAAACTTAGTCCATTAATTGTACTCATCATAGGGGTTTTTGGGCTGCGCTTTGTCAGATCCCTCACCTAGGACCTGTCTGCCTTGGGTGACCCTTCTAGGGGCATGAAGCCCCTGACAGCATAGCTCCTAGGATCATTGAGACACTCAAACCCCTCCACCACGGTAAGGTGGCAGCCCAGGGAGGGGAATAAAAAAAAAATAAAAAAATAAAAAAAAAATAATAAAAAAACTACAGATCCTTTATATGTAAATCAATAAAATTTTCAATTACTGTACTTTAATTTAGAATTCATAACCTTTATATTAAATAATAATAATAAATAATAATAATAAATGTGAAATCCACGGCTCGTTTTCTTCAGCCCACTCAGTAAAGGGCCATTTCTCAACTTTTTGAAGAATCAGTTTGAGTATTCAAAATCAAAATGTACTGTAAATACAAAGTTTAAGTTAAAGAGTTCAAATGTTATCATATATCTGAGATAATGTTAACTTGTTGCCCCACTGGAACCTTTTTCAAGGTCACGGTCAAGGTGTCTTTATTGTCATTCACATCCCATGTGGTACATGAAGTGTAATGAAACTATGTACACAGGGTCCCAGTTACATCCAACAAAAATACAAATTGTAAAGAAAAACAGTAATACTATCTAAGATATTAACTAATAAATGCACTAAACTAAGAATATACTAAGCACTAATAGTACAAAACAATGCACCATTTTCATCCACTATCTTCATCACATCAATTCGTCATCATCAGTGTGCATCATGAATGTCAGATTATTGAACTGGGAAAAAAGGAACTCATACTGAAATTGTTATCAAAAGGTAAAAGGCAGGCATTTATGTCTGTGTCTGTCTTTGTTAGCAAAATATCTCAAGAAACACTAAATTTTAATGTTAACCTCAGAAAGTAATAGATGAACATTTACAACTAAATATCATTTGCGCTCTACCCAATTAAAGATGGCTGCAAGAGCCAAGTGATTAGCAAACACAAAAAATGTCATTTTTGTGGATTTGAATGATTCTGGAGCTAAACATGTTGTAGCTGAGAGTCATTTACAACACACACACTGAGTGTGGCATTGGATCATATGCTCCTTCAGGGAATATTAGGTGTTTAATTTCATAAATAGTTTCTAAACAAACTAAGTGAAAGATAAATGATTTAGTAAAACTAGATGTTTTCATTTGGCCTGCTCCTTCTTTTAGGTTGTTGAGTTACCTGTATGTTAGTCACTTCTCTCGTGTCTTTAGAGATTAGTATGTGATCCACAACGGACAC
Organism: Garcialebias charrua; assembly: GCA_038048925.1. Lineage (NCBI taxonomy): Eukaryota > Metazoa > Chordata > Actinopteri > Cyprinodontiformes > Rivulidae > Garcialebias > Garcialebias charrua. Next base: position 47,050 of record JBBPBX010016230.1, read on the forward strand.
AAACAGTACTGAACATGCATTTTACTGTGAATTACACACCCTAACATGTCTTCAATAAATATAATATGTCTTCAATATTATAATTGGATGTTAAAAAAAGACAATCAACCATCAATATCAGTGTTCAAGACTTTGACTTGGATTACAACATTTCCTAAAGCTTTACCATAGACGTCAGACCTGAAGAATCTTTGATAAACAAAGTATGGCTTACCGTAATATAAAGAAATAATCCACACCAAAAACAGCTGGGCCTTAGTAAAAGACATGGTCTGTCCAGAGAATTGAAAATAAAATAAAATGGAGTTAGCTGTTAGCAGGTCTGAGCGTGACCCGTCTACTGAGTCGAGACAGAATTAAGCTGGAGCAGCTGGTTCAGACAAAGTCTGAATTCTGGACTCTCCTGTTTCATTTACCACCTGACCCCCACCCCAACCCTCCATCCCACACACACCACTAACCACCAATGACATGCCAGTGCCTCAGAGAGACAGCTGTATGTGTGTGTGTGTGTGTGTGTGTAAGTTACCTCAATTTATGGGGAATTCCTGTTGACATGGTGAGAATTATTTAGCCCTGCAGATACAGAATTATTTTATTTTATTACAAAGTACAGTATACTGTATATAGTATTCATTTTTGTGTTCCGTCTTGGAATCAAAAAGGGCAAATTGAAAATACTCTTCATCTGTCTGTCCGTGAATGTTGTGAGCACGACAACTTGAAAAACAATTGAGTTGACTTCCGTCTTGGTGTGTGACTACAGGTAGACAAAATGAAGGTTATTTTCAAAAATTGGGATGTCAAGTCAATATCCAAGATGCTTCTATTATTAATATATATAGTGTATGTTAAACTTGTGAGTTGAGTAAGAAAACAAGTTAAATTTAATATGGTTCATTTTTGTATATACTGTACATTGTATGTCAGAGTCAGAGTCAGAGAGTCTTTATTGTCATTTGCACCGCATGTGGTACATGTGATGAAAACGAGATTATGTACACAGGGTCCCAGTTACATCCAACAACAAATGCAAGAGAAAAACAGTAATAACATCTAAAAAAAAACATCAACTAGTAATACACTAAGCCCTAATGTAATAGAAAAACATCATTATAAACAGCAGCACGAACACGAGTCTGTATGAGCAGATGGTCACAGATGAACACAGCAACAAGAAAACAGATCAGCATCAGCATGATGTGATATTTTGCAGTGTTTATTCGTATTGATTATTTATTCATGAGTCTAACAGCCTCAGGGTAGAAGCTGTTCCTCAGTCTAGTGGTTCTACATTTGATGCTCCTCAACCTCCGTCCTGAGGGGAGTGGGGCAAAGAGTGAGTGTGCTGGGTGAGTGGGGTCTTTCATGATG
>JBBPBX010016231.1:0-17464 GCA_038048925.1 Garcialebias charrua
CAGTTGACTTCATGTTGTGTGACCTGTGCTGGTCCGTCACTTGACCTCAGGTCATGTGACCTGTGTTGGTCCGTCACTTGACCTCAGGTCATGTGACCTGTGTTGGTCCGTCAGTTGACCTCATGTCGTGTGACCAGTGTCGGTCCGTCAGTTGACTTCATGTCATGTGACTTGTGTCGTTTTGTCAGTTGACCTCAGGTCATGTGACCTGTGTTGGTCCGTCACTTGACCTCAGGTCATGTGACCTGTGTCGGTCCGTCACTTGATCTCATGTCATGTGACCTGTGTCGGTCTGTCAGTTGACTTCATGTCGTGTGACCTGTGTTGGTCTGTCACTTGACCTCAGGTCATGTGACCTGTGTTGGTCCGTCACTTGACCTCAGGTCATGTGACCTGTGTCGGTCCGTCAGTTGACCTCAGGTCATGTGACCTGTGTCGGTCCGTCAGTTGACTTCATGTCATGTGACCTGTGTCGTTGTGTCAGTTGACCTCAGGTCATGTGACCTGTGTTGGTACGTCAGTTGACCTCATGCCGTGTGACCTGTGTCGGTCCGTCAGTTGACTTCATGTCGTGTGACCTGTGTCATTTTGTCAGTTGACCTCAGGTCATGTGACCTGTGTTGGTCCGTCACTTGACTTCATGTTGTGTGACCTGTGCTGGTCCGTCACTTGACCTCAGGTCATGTGACCTGTGTTGGTCCGTCACTTGACCTCAGGTCATGTGACCTGTGTTGGTCCGTCAGTTCACCTCAGGTCATGTGACCTGTGTCAGTCCGTCACTTGACCTCAGGTCATGTGACCTGTGTCGGTCAGTCAGTTGACCTCAGGTCATGTGACCTGTGTCGGTCCGTCAGTTGACCTCAGGTCATGTGACCTATGTCGGTACGTCAGTTGACCTCATGCCGTGTGACCTGTGTCGGTCCGTCTGTTGACCTCATGTCGAGTGACCAGTGTCGGTCCGTCAGTTGACCTCAGGTCATGTGACCTGTCGGTCAGTCAGTTGACCTCAGGTCATGTGACCTGTGTTGGTCCGTCAGTTGACCTCAGGTCATGTGACCTGTGTCGGTATGTCAGTTGACCTCATGCCGTGTGACCTATGTCGGTATGTCAGTTGACCTCATGCCGTGTGACCTGTGTCGGTCCATCAGTTGAACTCATGTCGAGTGACCAATGTCATTCCATCAGTTGACTTCATGTTGTGTGACCTATGTCGGTCCGTCAGTTGACCTCAGGTCAAGTGACCCGTGTTGGTCCGTCAGTTGACCTCATGTCGTGTGACCAGTGTCGGTCCGTCAGTTGACTTCATGTCATGTGACTTGTGTCGTTTTGTCAGTTGACCTCAGGTCATGTGACCTGTGTTGGTCCGTCACTTGACCTCAGGTCATGTGACCTGTGTCGGTCCGTCACTTGATCTCATGTCATGTGACCTGTGTCGGTCTGTCAGTTGACTTCATGTCGTGTGACCTGTGTTGGTCTGTCACTTGACCTCAGGTCATGTGACCTGTGTTGGTCCGTCACTTGACCTCAGGTCATGTGACCTTTGTCGGTCCGTCAGTTGACCTCATGTCATGTGACCTGTGTCGGTCCGTCAGTTGACCTCATGTCGTGTGACCTATGTCGGTCCGTCAGTTGACTTCATGTCATGTGACCTGTGTCTGTCCGTCAGGTGACAGACAACAATAGGTCAAGCATGTTTTAGAACACAGCAATGGGCCACCTGCATGTGCCGGCACGTACCGTATATACAAGTGCCAAGGACAAGGAGAGAGACAGTACTTGTAAGCAAAATAATTTATTTGACAGAACATCAAAGTTACAGGATAGTCAGCACAGCAGAATGAGACAATTTTATGCATAAAACTGTTCTGGAGCAGACAAAGCTTTCCGTTCAGTGGATATCCCAAAATGTTCAACTGTGAGATAACTTCAGGGTCTGTTATGTGTGAATTCAGGTCAGGGCCTCTCTTCTGACTAAGGGGGGAAGTGCAAGCAGAGTCTTACTTACCTGGTGGAAACATTGGAATGCAGTTTGTGCAGTCTGGTGTGGTGGGGGTGTCTGAGTTGTGTGCACGCATATTTATAACACAAGGTAGTTAATGGCCCACTAATGTGGACCCACTAATGGTTGGTTTGGACTAAGGGTCTTTTGACCCTCTTTCAGGACTTCTGGGGGGAGGTCGAAAATCCTGGGACTTCTAGTGTTAAAACAAGTAAAAAGGGAATTGCAGTAATCTAAACGAGAAGAGATAAAAACATGAATAATCATCTCCAGGTCAGATTTGGATAATAATGCCCTCAGTTTAGAAATGTTCCTCAGATGATAAAAGCAGTTTCTGACCAGGAGCTTTGAATGTTTGTCCAAAGACATTGACTGGTCAAACCGGACACCAAGGTTTCTGAGGCTCGGCTGAGAAGAGGAGCCCAGAGAACCGAGATGTTGTTTGATACGAGGAACTTTCTGTTCAGGGGCAATGATCAGGGTTTCAGTCTTGGCAGAATTTAACTGAAGGCAGTTGTTGGCTAACCACACCTTAATATGGGACACGTAGTTTACTAATTCATCTAACTTGTGTAATTCTGAGTCATTGAAGGAGCAATAGAGTTGAATGTCATCAGCATAGAAATGGTAAGAGACATTTCTGAAGTTATTTATAATCTTTGCAAGTGGGGTGATGTATAAAATGAACAGAATAGGACCCAAGACTGAACCCTGAGAAACACCATACATTAACGGAGAGGTCTTAGACTATATGTTATTCACAAACATAGAAAATTTTCTGTTGTTCAAATAAGAGGAAACCCACTTCAAAACAGTTCCTGAAAATCCTAATTCATGTTGCAGTCGATGTATTAGAATTGTGTGGTCGACTGTGTCAAAAGCTGAAGATAGATCTAATAAAATCAATACACTGCTCTGACCAGAGTCTGCAGCCATCAAAATTTTTTTTTTTGAGAAAACCAGATTGAAATTTGTCCAGAATATTATTACTTTGCAAGAAAGTATTCAACTGTGCAGTAACTAACTTCTCCAAAATTTTAGCAAGAAAGGGCAATTTTGATATTGGCCTGTAGTTGCCGGTATATCGGTATATCAGTGGACCTCAGGTCATGTGACCTGTGTCGGTCCGTCAGTTGACTTCATGTCGTGTGACCTGTGTCATTTTGTCAATTGACCTCAGGTCATGTGTCCTGTGTCGGTCCGTCAGTTGATCTCAGGTCATGTGACCTATGTTGGTCCGTCAGTTGACCTCAGGTCATGTGACCTGTGTCGGTCCGTCAGTTGACCTCAGGTTATGTGACCCATGTCGGTCCATCAGTTAATGTATGAATGTGAGTAGCATTCAATGTGTGTAGCGCTTTGAGATTTTCACTAATGAAAAGCGCGTTATAAATTGAATTCATTATTATTATTATTATTATTAACCTTAGGTCATGTGACCTATGTCGGTACGTCAGTTGACCTGATGCCATGTGACCTATGTCAGTCCGTCAGTTGACCACATGTCATGTGACCTGTGTCGGTCCGTCAGTTGACCTCATGTCGTGTGACCTGTGCCATTTTGTCAGTTGACCTCATGTCGTGTGACCTGTGTCATTTTGTCCGTTGACCTCAGGTCATGTGACCTGTGTTGGTCTGTCAGTTGACCTCAGGTCATGTGACCGGTGTTGGTCCATTAGTTGACCTCAGGTCATGTGACCTGTGTCGATACGTCAGTTGACCTCATTCCATGTGACCTGTGTCAGTCCGTCAGTTGACCTCATGTCATATGACCTGTGTCGGTCCGTCAGTTGACCTCATGTCGTGTGACCTGTGTCGTTTTGTCAGTTGACCTCAGGTCATGTGACCTATGTTGGTCCGTCAGTTGACCTCAGGTCATGTGACCTGTGTCGGTCTGTCAGTTGACCTCAGGTCATGGGACCTGTGTCTGTCCATCAGTTGACCTCAGGTCATGTGACCTATGTCGGTCCATCAGTTGACCTCAGGTCATGTGACCTGTATCGGTCCGTCAGTTGACCTCATGTCGTGTGACCTGTGTCGGTCCGTCAGTTGACTTCATGTCGTGTGACCTATGTCATTTTGTCAGTTGACCTTAGGTCATGTGACCTGTGTTGGTCCGTCAGTTGACCTCAGGTCATGTGACCTGTGTTGGTCCATCAGTTGACCTTAGGTTAAGGGTGACCAAGCTGGTGAGGTCCCTTCTGGCTTCTCCCACCAAGCCTGGAGCATCTTCTCCTGGAACAGCGCCTAAAAAAAACTAAAGAAAATTAAAGTACAAAGAAAAGATGGATAGGTGAGTCTGGCCAAACTTAGGAAAAACACCACCCAGGCAAACCCAACCCGGTAGGGCCGTAGTGTTCTCCCCCAGGCGACGATCTATCTATAATTTATAAGGCCCGCACTTAACCAAAAGGAAAAATACGAAATAAATACGAAAACTAGGCTACCAAACCTCACCCATCAAAAGTACAAATAAATAGTCAAAAAGAGAAAAAAGCATTTAACAGTCCCTCACAGTGGACCACAGCAGTCCTCCTTCAGAACAGCTGAACAGACACTGGCCTCAGTGTCACTCAATTAAGCCTTTTAGGCTCAAGCACAACCACACTCCTCCTCAGTCCAAAACTAAATCACTATTAGCACTTAAGGTGCTTTAACCTACACCAAACTCTGCTTTAGGCAGCCAGAGTCACTTTTAGAGCTCAAAGCAGCTCAACTATACTCCCCCTGGAGCACACACACTAACTATCAGAGAGGGTGGAGATCTCCCTATGTTAGTTTATCACACAACTCAAAACTGTGTGTCAACACTCAGTTTAATTACCTTTAGTTAATAAAATTTTTGTTAAAACTTCTTCTGTGTTCAGTGTCCATTAATATGTTTTGACTGTGTTTCGGTCGTAACACATGGTCAGCCCGACAGAGGCTCTGTCGGGTGGTCTGTAGCCGTTTTCGCACTACACAGCCCTCCCCTGCCTAGCTCGTCCGGGTTATCCCTGAGCCCAGCCTGGCCCGCTCCCGCTCATTTCGCATTGTGCGGAAAGCCGCCTTGAAGTGGGTGGGGAGTTCTTGTGTGCGTGCTTGGTGTGTGTTAAGAGAGGTGGAAAGAGAAGGGATGGAGACGCCGCTAATGTCGAACCGGTTAACACCATAGACTTAATATGCCTGTGGTTAAAACAAACTCCCATTTTTTATCCAATAAAAGACAAACGTAAAATAAGTTCAACCAAGTGAGGATCAAACCCGAGTCGAGATAAAGATTGGAGTGGCAACCCGACGCGCTACCAATGAATCACGGGGTGAGTTACTCTTTTCAGTTCCACTTTTCCTTTTAACGGATCACCTCTCATAAAATCCTGGCTACGCCCATGTAAAATAAGCCGATTTGTAATCAGTTCTTAACAAAAATTAAACTCAGAAACACTAACATATATATTCAGCTAACAAATAGTTTTTTAGGTGTTTCTGTAGTTATATTTTAATGAAATTCAGCTCGCGCTGAAAAGCGGAAATGCTATATGGGTGCGCGCTTCGTGTTATGTACGTTTTAAAATAAGCTGATTTGTAATCAGTTAACAAAAATTAAACTCAGAAATAGGGTTGGGCATCGTTTGAATTTGAGCGATTCCGGTTCTGATTCTGATTCTTCGTTTCGATTCCGATTCTTTTTGATTCTCGATTCCGATTCTTTTTGTAGGCGGGGTTAAAAAAATACATTTCAATTCAGTTCAGTTTATTTATACTGTATAGCTCCAAGTCACAACAGAAGTCGTCGCAGGGCACTGAACAAAAAACAATCAAATATAAAAATAATAAGTTAACAGAAACTTTAATATAAAAATAATAAGTTAACAGAAACTTTAATATAAAAATAATGGTAACACTATTTATCTGAAAAGGGTAGCGTGCCCTCTCCGGGTCGGGGAGGAGGTCCTTACCCAAGTGGAGGAGTTTAAGTATCTCGGGATCTTGTTCACGAATGAGGGAAAACTGGAGCGTGAGATCGATAGGCGGATAGGTGCAGCGTCCGCAGTGAAGCGGGCGCTGTACCGGTCTGTCGTGGTGAAGAGAGAGCTGAGTCAAAAGGCAAAGCTCTCAATTTACCGATCGATCTACGTTCCCACCCTCATCTATGGTCATGAGCTTTGGGTTATGACCGAAAGAACAAGATCTCGGATACAAGCGGCTGAAATGAGTTTTCTCCGCAGGGTGGCTGGACTCTCCCTTAGAGATAGGGTGAGAAGCTCGGTCATCCGGGAGGGACTCGGAGTAGAGCCGCTGCTTCTCCACATCGAGAGGAGCCAGTTGAGGTGGCTCGGGCATCTGGTTAGGATGCCTCCTGGACGCCTCCCTGGTGAGGTGTTCCGGGCATGTCCCACCGGGAGGAGACCCAGAGGAAGACCCAGGATACGCTGGAGGGACTATGTTTCTCGGCTGGCCTGGGAACGCCTTGGGATTCCCCCAGAGGAGCTGCTCCAAGTGGCTGGGGAGAGGGAAGTCTGGGCCTCCCTACTTAGGCTGCTACCCCCGCGACCCGACCCCGGATAAGCGGAAGAAAATGGATGGATGGATGGATGGATATTTATCTGAGGAGACTACTTTGAGTTTAACTCCATGTTATAAAAAAGCTACAGTAGTTAGCCAGAGTTATTTCAGGATGAAATAATTTGAACTTCTGTTTGAATTTAATGCTATGAACTTTTTCCTTTTTGTTACATTTACGAATTTCTCACAGGGCAGATTAGAGCCAACATGGAGGACTTACCAACATATATTATTATTATTATACATATAATATTGTCCAGTGTCTGATGCTGCAGCCATGTTACTGAGCTCCCACTGATGGACTAACCTGGTTCCACCACCAGCAGCAGGATCCTCAGACAGAACAGCTGGTGGGATGTCCTGGTATCTGCAGCCCTCTCTCCATTCATTCATTCATTCATTCAACCTTTCAGGTACCAGTCAGGTAAATCTTATTGAACCTCATGGGCTCATTTACGAAAGCGACCTGCTAAAACTAAAGAACGATGAACAGCAATGGTAGAATTTCCTTAAACAATAAACAATAAACAAACAATAAACAATAGAAAACAAAAAAGAGAAAAAACACAGAGAACTTTAAATGGATTAATGTTAATAAGTGTTGGATTTGAGTGGTTGAATTCACATCTGAAAAGGGATGCAACCTTTTCATAACATATGCTGTAACAGTTCTGTGGCACTCTTCATTCAGTTACACTGAGGTTTTTACCTTGGACAGTCACTGGTGAACACTGTGAAGCCATTTCAGGTCATTTGTCTAAGAAAAAAATACAAGCTAACGTTAGCATCGTGTTTGTATTTGAGCTGACTTACTGCTTTAAGCGGAGTATAACTTGTTAGTTGCCTTAATGTTGGTATGAGATGTAGTTTATAGTTTATTTATTTACCTGATGGAGCCGAAGAGGTAGCGATTAGCGAAAAGTTCGGCGGAGCGTTTTGCAGACGGACCACTCTGTACTTCCGGTCGGATACGAAGCGAAAATAATCCGGTGGAGCGCGTCAAAGACGGGACACTATTTTACTTCTCCACCCTCCTTTGCATGATAGAAAATTATTGCAAGTGCTGCTCTGACCTGACTGGTCATTTTATTAATTAGTAAGCTTTCGATCTCGGATGCACACTTCCGGTGGATTCTTCTTCGTTGGTTTTCGGCGGCGGCTACTTCCGGTCAGCTTACTAGCATCGAACATAGGAATTGCAAATTAATATTTTGAACGATTCCGGGAAAACCGGACAGTTAGTCCCGGTTCCGAACGATTCTTGATTCTCGATGCCCAACCCTACTCAGAAGCACCAATATATATATTCAGCTAACAATTTTTTTAGGTGTTTCTGTAGTTACATTTTAATGAAATTCAGCTCGCGCTGAGGTTGTTGTTAGAACGAGTTGATGACTCAACACGCACCAGTCCCGCCCCTGTTGCAAACAACGAACCAAATGATGAGCAGTACATGATGTCAAACTGGGCCCGGGAGCTCGTCCCGCTTAGAACCTCCGTCGGTCGGGTTCTAAAACTCGGGCTGACGCCGGCCCGAAAAAGCAAATGTGAACAAGACGAACCCGGGTTAGAAGCCGGGGAGGGCCGGGGAGGGCTGTGCAGTGTGAAAACGGCTTATGTGTGCCTGTTTATGTCTCAGGTTGGGTTTTTGGTGGTCCCCTCTCTTGAATCAATTTGGGCCCCTCATTTAATGTGGGGTCTACTCCCCCCTGTCGCACCCCCCTCCGGTGGCAAGCCCCTCTGCCGCCGGTGCATTGGTGGGTCTTGGCATCTGGGCTGGGTGATCGGGTGTGTGCCGGCCCGCCCTGGTGGCTGCCTGCTGGGGCCTGGGTGCCCTGGCTCTGTCGGGCCTCTGTTGGGGGGTGGTATAACCTCGGGGTTCGTGTCCATGGTCAGATCTACTCTGGGTGGGGGGTTGCCGGCGGGGCCTGTGGGCTTGTATCTGCAGCCTCCTGGGATTTCTGCATTGTGGTTGCTAGGGGTCACCCGGGGCTTCCCTCTGCTTCTCTCTGGTGGGGTGCAGTTGTCCCTGTCAGGAGACACGCCAGGGCTGTGGGCTTGGGGATCGCTGTGTGTCTATGGCTCCGGTCCTCCCTGTGTCACCATCATGTCCTTTTGTGGCGGGTCTGTGAGTCCCCACATCCACTATTGAACATTCTTATGGATAAATCTTATAGTGACATGCATGCTCACACAGGTGTTTAGATTCAGGTGTTTATCAGATACACACTCAGTTGGGTTGTGGTGGCCACTAAATACAGCTTGTATTACCATGTACCATATAAAATATTTTCTAATGTTATAAGTATCATTATACTGTATATGTTGTTTTGTTGTTGTGGTTTCTCGTTTTTTTTTTTTTCTTTCCGCAGGTCGAGAGGCAGACTTCAAAGATGTTGATTTGTGTTCTCTTTATACCTCTCTCTCCTCTACTCCTATCACCTTCTTTCTCTTTTATCCCTTCTCTCACATTTCTAGATTTATTTTCTTCTTTGTTTTTTCATCCCCGTATCCATTACATCTTAAACAAACCCAAAGCAAATTCTAATAAAGTTTTATTTATATATCAAGTGGAGCATTAAGGCCAGCCATAATGCTCTGCTTGTGAAAGTAAATCTCTTGGGTATCACCTCGACGCTCAGACAATAATTCTGAGTACCACAATGCCAAACAGGACAAGAGGGGGAAAAAAAGGCAACCAAAAAAAAAAAGAAAACAGATCAACAGCAACATGATGTGATTTTTTTTCACGGTGATTGTCCTGGGTAGATATTCCTGAGTTTAACAGTCTAGTGGTTCCACACTTAATGCTCCTTAACCTCCTTCCTGAAGGGAAGTTGACAGAGCGTTCAGTAGCAAAGAAAAACATTTGTTGAATCATACTTTTGTTTTAAAAATCCTGAGTTTCAGATGTTTTAGGCAAAGAGTTGTGGACATCCACTGTGTACAAATAGGATGGGAGTCTTATCAGATTCTGAGGCTCCCTAATGGTTATGGATGTGCCTGGTCTCTGTAGACTTTGGTTATTGTTTCACCTGCACTAGAGTTGCACAAAACCATCCAGTTGCAATAATATTGTTGACGTTTGTGATGAACCCACATTTTCCTGACACTTCATGTCTACTTTCTTCTCAGTGCTTACTTTAGAATGTCATACATTCTTCCTCTAATCATCCTTTAGGAGGGTGGAGATCCACCTTGTTGACAAATGTCCTATTGGCTTCTGTTTTTGATTTACTATTATGAAGTGAGATACTTTGAGAAAATTATGTTGAGGCATCTCAAAAAAATGTGATGGCAATAATGTTTCAGTGTGTTGTGTAGCCCAAACAAAGTTCAAGTCAAGTTTATTGTCACTTGCATCACACGTGGTACATGAGGTGGAACGAAATTATGTACTCGGGTCCCAATTACACCCAAAATATAGCAAAAATATAAAGTGTAAAAAGAAACAGTATATGATATGCACTAGGATATACGCTAGACACTAATACTGTAATTTAAAACAATACGGCGTAACAACAGCAGCCCGAACATGAGTCTGTGGCAAGCAGATAGCTATGAATGAATAGAGCAACATGATATTATCTGCATCATGAGATCAGCAACATGGATAATCAGCAGCATAAGATAATCAGTAGCATGTGATAATCAGCAGCATGGATAATCAGCAGCACAGATGTGTCACATGCCACCAATTAAAGTGGCATTACAGTGATTTTTTTTTCACAGTGATTGTCCTGGTTAGGGATTTATGAGTCTATCAGTGTCAGGGTAGAAGCTGTTCCTCAATCTAGTGGTTCTACACTTAATGCTCCTCAACCTCCTGCCTGAGGGGAGTGGGGCAAAAAGTGTGTGTTCTGGGTGAGTGGGGTCCTTCATGATGCAGGTGGTCCTCTTCCTGCATCTGGAGGTGTAGATGTCTGTGATGTGGGGAAGCTGACTATGACAGTCGTCTGTGCAGCCTTCACCACTCTCTGCAGAGCTTTTCTTTCTGTAGCTGTGCAGCCTCCATGACACACATTGACGCTGGAGCACAGGATGCTCTCCACTGCACACCTGTAGAAGGAGGTGAGGACTGAGCTTCCCAAACCAGCTCGCCTCAGCCGCCTCAGGAAGTAGAGTCTCTGATGAGCTTTCTTGATCAGACTGGGAGTGTTGTTTCCCCAGCTGATGTTGTCATTCAGGTGCACACCCAAGTACTTGTAACTGGAGACTTCTTCCACCACAGATCCTCATATGTTCATTGGGGTGGGCGTAGGTGTCTTGGCTCCATCTGAAATCCACAACCATCTCCTTCTTCAGCTCTCCAGGTGTTCCACCTCCTGCCTGTAGCCAGACTCATTGTTGTTTGTGATGCATCCAACCACCTCTGTATTGTATGCAAACTTTATAATATGACAGCCTGGATGGGTAGGTGCACAGTCATATGTGAGCAGAGTGAACAGGAGGGGGCTCAACACACAACCCTGACGAGAGTCTGTGCTGAGGGTTATGATGGAGGAGGAGTAGTTCAGAGTCAGTCAGAGTCAGAGAGTCAGAGAGTGGATCCTCACAGACTGTGGTCTGTTTGTTAAGAAGTCCAGGACTCAGCTGCATAGGGAGGGGCTTAGTCCTAGTGTGAGTAGTTTGTCCATCAGGGTTTGGGGAATCATGTTGTTGAAGACAGATGTGAAGTCCACAAAGCGCATACGGACGTAGAGGTCCATCTGCTCTAGGGGGGTGAGAAGATTGTGGACCACAGAGGAGATGGTGACTTCTGTTGATCAATTCTTGCGGTATGCGTACTGATGAGGGTCCTCGCTGATGTCGATGGTAGTTTTGATGCGGGTCATGACCAGTCTTTCAAAGCATTTAGCGACTATTGGGGTGAGGGCTACTGGCCGATAGTCATTCAGACCAGTCATTGCAGAGCTCTTAGGAACTGAGATGATGGTGGCAGTCTTCAGGCAGGTGGGAACAGTTGCCAGGGTGAGGGAGGAGTTAAATATATCTGCCAGCACCTTCTTCATCTTTTAGACACATCTGAAAACTGTTATAAATGTTCTGAACAAACATCCAGGCTGCAGCTGCTTAATCTTTCTGGAAACTCCTTTTAGCTCTGGATAAAACAATTCAGAAGTGATGCCTTCACAGTCTTCACGTTTGTAGATACAATAATAATAATAATAATAATAATAATAATGAATTCGATTTATAACGCACTTTTCATTAATGAAAATCTCAAAGTGCTACAAAGTGCAACAGAATTAAATGTCAATAAAACAAGTAATAAAACAAGTAAAATCAATAACAGTATCAACTAAGATCAAAAGTAGAATCATGAGGAGGTAGAGTATGCTCGGTTGAAAAGAAAGGTCTTCAAGCCGCTCTTAAAGTCAACCACAGACTGTGGGGCTCTCAGACAGTCAGGAAGAGAGTTCCACAGGTGGGGGGCAGCCACACTGAAAGCCCGGTCTCCCATGGTCCTTAATTTGGTTCTCGGAATGTGAAGGAGATTACTGTTCTGTGACCGCAGCGACCGGGTGGATGAGTATGGAATAAGAATATCCTTCAGATAATCTGGTGAAGCTCCATGTAAGCATTGATGTGTAATGAGAGCAGTTTTGTACTAAATTCTGTAGGCGACAGGAAGCCAATGAAGGTTATGGAGAATGGGCGTAATATGTTCTGTACTGATACTGTAGATTAGTCAAGTTTAAGAAATGTGTGGAGGATTAAAAATGTGGAGACCATTTTGATTGGCTGAAACTGAATGTTTTTCATCATTCTGTGCCATTTTTGACACAGAACAGTCAAACTTTAATTAAAAAATGGCTTTGCAGCTGTAAAAGTCAATTTTGAGCATCTGGATTAGGGGGATCTTACATGGGTCAGACGAGGAACTTGGGAAATATCACCTAAAGTTAAGACGTCTCACTCTTGAAGCCGAATAATGTCAGAGGAAACAGCCAACAGCAGGGAGTTGTGGTCAGACAAGAATGTGAGGATGTTGTTGGACCATTTTGACGCTTTCAAACCTTTGAATCTGTGGTTTGTGCCTATGGGTTATCACATCCTCATCTCTCTCTCAAACATTCTTTCTCTTCTTCTAAGAACCATCACCAGAAGATGCTCTGAAGCCAGTCGGGTCTTTGAGGACTTTACAACTTTTACAAACAAACTGGAAACCTGAAAGTTATGCACCATAACTCATGTTCCCTGAAGGAAGGGAACGAGGTGCAACATATTCTATGGGAATTACGCCCCCGCGCGATTACCTGAAGGAATACATTCACGCCTTTACGGCAAGAGCGTCAGCGTAGCGCCAGAGGCCCCGCCCTCTGGGTATTTAAGCTGCTGACGCCCATCCATCTTTCTCCAAAATGCATTTCACTGAGCTTTCAGCATCGAAAGGGCCAGATATGTTGCACCTCGTTCCTTTCCTTCAGGGAACATGAGTTATGGTGCATAACATTCAGTTCCCTTTCAGTCATGTTCTCTCGGTGTAACGTATGCTATGGGAACGTAATTCATTCACACCCTTGAAATGCTCAGTAAAATGCATGTGAGAACATCCGCCTTAAAAAGACAGGCATTTCCCAGCTGCTTTCTACAGGGTATGTAGAGAGCACAGGCTGAGAAGAAAAAATGCCAAATGTAAAAAACATCAACTTGATGTTTCAACTGGACATATAGATAAACAACACCAGCTAGAGACAGCCTAAGCGTGCTCCACTAGTGTGAATACTCATCATCTCCTTTTTTCTGGAACAACCTGAAAAACAGGAGGAAAGGAGCAAGGGACCCATTATGCCTCAAGTAATTGGGTGGCAATGTGGAGGTAGAAAACCCAGGTCAAGCACAGGGTAACCTCCCAAGTCCCTAGGGTAAAAACTTTTACATATACAAGGGGCACAACTGACAAGTGGGGCCCAGCTTGATGTTGGAGATCTGTTAAGGAGAGGGGAAACCCCTCCATTAAACATCTCCTAAGCAAACATAAACACCAAGGGGTACCCTTGCGTATGTTGTTACTGTTTATTTGGGATAAAGCAATCAAAGCCTTAGGCTCTCAGCCAGTTCCCTTCAAAGGCCAGGCTGAAAGCTGCCACAACTCCGGACGTGGGTGTAGAAGCTACCCACGTGCCTGAGTCAGCAGGTCCCTGTGAGGAGGCAATTGCCATGGTATCTCTGATAACATTGAGATCAACTCCGGGAACCACGGTTTCTGCGGCCATCTGGGGGCTATCAGGATCAGAGAGAGGGCTCCCTGGCGCACACGTTCCAGTGTCGCCTCGATCAGAGGGACAGGTGGAAAGGCATGGTAGAGAACCCCTGCTGGCCTATCATGTGCCAGAGCTTCCGTTCCCAATGGTGCATCTGTTTCCCTCAAGGAGAAGTAGAGATCATACTGTGAGCTAGCCTTGCAAGCGAACAAGTCCACAGAGGCTCTCACAAATCGTGACCAGACCTGTTCCACAATTCGTGGGTTCAGGCTCCATTCTGATGCCAAGAGAGGCCCCCTTGAGAGGGCATCCACTCCATAATTTAGTTCACCAGGGACATGAGTTGCCCTAAGTGACAATATTCTTGGAGCACACTACATGAGCATCTTCTGCGTCAGTCCAAGGAGGGCCTGGGACCTTGTCCCTCCCTCTCTGTTGATGAAGGACACTAAGGTCCTGTTATCTGATTTCACCAGGATGTACCCAGTAATCAGTTCTTTACTGAAGAATTATTTTAATGACAGGAATACGGCCAGCAACTCCAGGAAGTTGATATGTAACCTCGCTTCTTGTTTATTCCAAAGGCCGCGGGCATTCTGATTTCTGCAGATCGCCCCCTATCCTGTTCCGTCGTGATGACCACACGAGAAGACATCCTTCCCAGCGGGACCCCTTCCATGAATACAGACAAATCTCTCCAAGGTTCCAGGGCCTTCAGGCACTCTGAATCTATCCTAACCTTTCCTACCTGATTTGTCAGGGCGGGTTGTGTCTGTCGGTTTAGCCATACTTGTATGGCCCGCATTTTCAGTAATGCGTGTGGCACACAGGGAATGGATGCCACCAAGAGGCCTAAAAGGCGTTGGCACGTTTTCCCAGGGACCCGTTGATCCAGTTTAAATCTTCCCAGGCAACGGCGAATGGAGGAAGCTCGTTCCTTTGAGAGCCATGCTCTGTACCGGACAGTGTCGATCTGTACTCCCAGAAATACGGTAACCCGTGATGGAGTTAGATCACTCTTTTGTAGGTTTATGACAAACCCGAGAGACTCTAGGTGAGAGATCACCCTATAGGAGTGTGACTGGGCCTGCATTCTGCTTCCAGCCAGAATCAGCAGGTCATCCAAGTAATTCATAACCCTGAGTCCTTGATTCCTAAGGGGGATCAGGGCTGCATCCAAACATTTAGTAAATGTACGAGGAGCAGTCTTTAAACTGAAGGGTAAGGCTTTGAATTCATAAGCGTTCCCTTCGAAAGCAAATCGGAGGAACTTTCTGTGTTTCCTCCACACGCCTATGTGGAAATAGGCATCTTTCAAATCCATTGTACATGCGTAGTCTCCTAGGGCCTCATGTATCAACCGTGCATGCGCACAAAAACCGTGCGTACGTCACAATCCACGCAAAACCCCGTATGTATCAAAATTGAACTGAACGTGAATATGTGCGCATCCAAGTACATTTCCACGCCAGCTCCAGAGCAGGCGTACGCACGTTTCTGTGGTTTGTGTTCCTTTGGCGACACTTACAGGTGATTCTGGAAACTGTCCATGATGGGGAAATAATGATTATTTCCACCCAAACACACATGATTGACAATTATTACCACTAGGACTACCAAACATATGTACTTGTAAATATTTTACATATAGCTCCCATGGGAGACTGTAAAATGACAGATTGAGGAATTTGCATTCCATTAGGTGTGTGTGGCCCCCCTGGGGCTGGAGTCTTTTGTGTGCTCAAAACATCCCCCCAGTAGCAAAAACAAAACATCTCCCCATATTCCAACAACAACATTCCTTCTGCAGGTTGAAAGTGCAGCTTTTTACAACACAGAGCAAACTTTTGGAGATGTTGATGACTCTTTGCAAATGTCAACGCTAGAAACTTCAGTTTATTTTATAGATATACGTTTTATACTTTTTATACTACTATGCAAAAACTCAGGACAGTATTACACTTTTATTATTTCATTTTATGCTTATGTTCATTGGGTGTTTGGTGTTTTAGGGGTGTTTGGTGTTTCAGTGTTGGTGTAAATTTTCATACTTTTATACTATTATGAAAAAACTCAGGACAGTGTTACACTTTTTTACTATTTTACTATTTTATGCTTATGTTTATTAAATGTTTTAGTGTTTAGTGTTTAGATGGTTACTGTTGCACCGAGGGACTGAGAGAAACGCAATTTCGGTCCTGTGTATGTCCTGTACATATTGCAGTTCTGACAATAAAGTTGACTTTGACTGCCTCTAAGCGAGCAGGTCCCCGGTTCAAATCCTGGTCCGGGGGCCTTTCTGGGTGGAGTTTGCATGTTCTCTCCGTGCATGCGTGGGTTTTCTCCGGGTGCTCCGGTTTCCTCCCACAGTCCAAAAACATGCATGTTAGGCTGATTGTTAACTCTAAATTGACCCTAGGTGTGAGTGAGACAGGTCCCTCTTGTAAATGAGTCCCCGTGGCTCAACGAGTCCAGCCTGTATAAATAAAGGTTGAATGAATGAATGAACAAACTGATATGGAGAGAACACAAATTCTGTAAGAATAAAAATACTAAATCTATTACAGTACTGTACAAAGTCAGAGACCCATTGAATGATAAAGCTCTGTATTTGTTGTATAACACAATCATTTTTCCACACTCAAAAGTATGAATGTTTACATGAAAACTGGAGTGAAACAACTTTATTCAATTTTATTTCACTCAGCATGTAGCTTGCAGATAGGCAGATAGGCAGCCGTGGCATAGTGGTAATGGCACTTGTCCACCGATCGGAAGGTTCAAAGTCAAAGTCAAAGTCAACTTTATTGTCAGATCTGCAATATGTACAGTGCAGGACATACACAGGACCGAAATTGCGTTTCTCTCAGTCCCTCGGTGCAACAGTAAACATCTAAACATTGAAACACTGAAACATATAATAATAGACATAAGCATAAAATAGTAAAACTAACACTGTCCTGAGTTTTTTGCATAGTGGTATAAGAGTATGAAAATTTACACCAACTCTAAAACTAAAACATTAAACATTTAATGAACATAATATTGTCCTGAGTTTTTGCATACTAGTATAAAAAAAGAGTATAAAAAGTATAACTAAAATAAACTAAAGGTTTCTAGCATTGACATTTGCAAAGTGGCAAAGCAGCGTATGAGTCAATGTACACAGTATATGTATGAGGTAGTAGTTGATGTTGTTGTAGAGGCAAAAAGTGGCATATGCAGTAAGGCACATTGGGCATCCCTAAATAAGACCGTTCAGAGCACACTGTATATGTACCAGCAGTGGTGTAGATATTAGAGTAGTGTAAATAAATGTAAACAGTAGTAATTACATGTAAGCAGTAGTAATAAAAGTAAACAGTATTAATAAATGTAAACAGAGAATGTAAACAGTATTATGATTATAGGCAGTGATGTAATACAGACATTAGTGCAAGTATGAGAAGTAGTGCAAACTGTATGAGCACATGACCGAGAGTTTAGTGAATAACCCGTTTGATGACACAGAGTCTAGTGTTAAAAACTTTGTGTTGAGTGATAATATGTGAGAAAGTTTTAGTGTTAAGGCAGTTCAAATGGGAGGGGAGGCAGAGCAGGCAGAGTGTTTAGCATTCTGACTGCCTGATGAACAGAGCTGTCTCTCAGTCTGCTGGTTCGAGCCTGGAGACTCCTCAGTCTCCTCCCTGATGGCAGCAGTCTGAAGCAGCTG
>JBBPBX010016231.1:25757-37317 GCA_038048925.1 Garcialebias charrua
CTAATGCTCCTTTTTTAAACAGACAACTTTTACTTTAATATGTTTACTGCAGTTAAAATGATACATTGGTTTGTGGTAAATAAGAACTTTCAAAGGTATAATCATTCCTTATTATTCTTATTTTGCTTAATGACATTTAACTCTATGTCATCCCTGAAATTCTGATGCACAGAATCACAAGTCCAAGTGTGAAGTGTGAACTGTGTCACAGAGCAAACACAATCAGGGGGGCGGTATGACCAAATGGAAGACGTATGACGTGTAAGGTATGAGAACCTGTTGAACAAAACATGTTTTATCTGCAGCATTGTTCATAAAAATGACACAAAACTATTAATGTATTACAGAAAATATACAAACAGTAGGCACACTCAATGATATTGTAGACCATTGCATTAGGTAATACATTCAGCAAGTACTTTTACCTTAATACTTTAAGTATTTTTAAAAGCAAGTACTTATTTACTTTTACTTAAGTAAAAATATTAATATGGTACTTCTACTTTGACTAGAGTACATTTTTGTCTGTTTATTTGTACTTTTACTTAAGTACAGTGTTTGAGTACTTTATCTACCACTGAGTATCACAGCATATGTAAATTATTCAATGTGATACTGGTGGATTTTATAGCATGCTGTAGATAAGGTTTTACGGTTCAAGTATCTTTATTATCATTCGCATCACGTGGTACATAAGGTAGAACAAAAGTTTTTACCTAAGGTCCCTGGTACAACATCAAATTAAAGTGTATGTGTTTAGATGAATCTCAACTACTACCACACCAAAGTTTGAAAGTTAGAGCTTTACTGGCAATTATTTGTTTCAGGTTGTTTTTCTAAAAGATAATGAATTATAAAAGAATGTGAAAATGTAATGTTAAAATGGGAATAGATAGACGCATTATTTTTAACTATACTAAATGAGTTTTCTAACTAATTCTTCAGATCCAGTGTGACTCATGTGAGAAATTGTTCCACGAGCAGTGCGTTTCAGTGACGAAGTCCTGGAACTAGCAAGACGAAACACCTGGAACTGTCCGTTGTGTTCTTGAAACCAACGTTCAGTGCTCCAATGCTGTGAGCCTTGCTACCCTTCTATTTGAATAATGTAACTTTTTTATCACAATAACACAAAAACATATTTCTATTTTTATTGACCGTTGTAATTAACTTCGTCTCTGCACCTTCACTGGCTATTTTTCCGGTAAATTGTATGGAGACAGATTGCAGGGAAGAAGTCCTGTAACAAGCCAGAGAAAATGACTGGAACTGTTTGTACTTGAAAACTGATATTAGTTTTTGTAGAAATGTATCTGTTGTTTTCATGGTAGATAAAAATAATTTGATAGTTTTGTTGACTTTCGTAATACATTTTTATTTCTTGTATAAATTATTCTGATTGCAATGGTTATTCTTTTACTTCAACATGTAAATAATGTAAATTTCATACAATTTTACAGTAGCAATAACAAGTTAATATCAACATGTAGTATTTTCTATTTCGTCAACATCAAGTAAGTAACAATGTCAACAACTTTTGAGTAATACAATGAACTATGTTTAACTTTGGAGGTGATTTATTTTGAAAATCAACACCAGATGTTGCTCAAAGTTGTTGAGCAACATCTGGTGTGGGGTGGGGGTCTTCTAGGGTCAGTCTGAATTGAGAGTAGTTTCTGCAAAGTAGCATAGCAGTTTTTTTTAAATATTTTTTTATAATGGAAGCTTTTGGGAAAAAAAATATTTGACATTCTCACATAATAAATACAGTACACACATAACCAGAGATAACAGTGAAATTAACAGCTTCAGCCATTAACAGATTTAATTTAATTATTTCTCAACTATAAACAGCTTTTATTTATGTATTTTTCAGCTATTAACAACTTTTTTTTAATGTGACATTTCTCTATAAAAACTCCAGCAGCTGTTCCCTCAGCCCCCAGATGTTTTAGACTGTTGTTAAAAGAGAAGTGGAGACTTCTGTGGTAAATATAGTTCTGGCTCAACTTTTTTTTATGTATTGTTGTCATAAAATTCAAAATTACCTTCCTCTCAATAAGTAAACAATATTATCCAATAAATTCAACATTTGATGTTTTCTGTGTTCCCATGGGGAAAAAAAACAAACAAGCTGAGTTTATAAAATATACAAATCACTGCATTCTGCTTTTAAATCAGATTTTAAAGACTGACCCAACTTTTTCAGAATCAGGACTGTAAATGCATTCAGTGCTGGAATATTAAAAATTAAAACTATGGTTTTACCCAAAATAGACAAACAATCTAATTATTTTAATCAAATTGAGATTGTATTACAACGCAAAACAGTGGAAAAGTTACAAGTTCACTTTAAAGACAATTGTCCCTTATTCAAATCAAACGGCCAGTGTTTGATACTTTTGATGGTTGATGGAGCTGCTCTTAAAAATAATAAAAAAATTAAAAAACCACAGCAATCATTTTGTTGGGTCATAAGAACATGACTCACCTCAGACACTTCAGACCGTGCAGCAAACATCAAACACAGACACAAAAACTAAAAAACGATCTATTTAATCATATTGTTTACAAATGTGCTTTTGCAGTATGACAAACGGTAAAAAAAAAACTTTATCAAAATTTTCAATTGTTTATGCGTTCATCAGTCACTGTTTCAGAGTCAGAGTCAGAGAGTCTTTATTGTCATTTGCACCGCATGTGGTACATGTGATGAAAACGAGATTATGTACACGGGGTCCCAGTTACATCCAACAACAAATGCAAGAGAAAAACAGTAATAACATCTAGAATTAACTAAGAAAAACATCAACTAGTAATACACTAAGCCCTAATGTAGTAGAAAAACATCATTATAAACAGCAGCACGAACATGAGTCTGTATGAGCAGATGGTCACAGATGAACACAGCAACAAGAAAACAGATCAGCATCAGCATGATGTGATATTTTGCAGTGTTTATTCTCATTATTTATTTATTCATGAGTCTAACAGCCTCAGGGTAGAAGCTGTTCCTCAGTCTAGTGGTTCTACATTTGATGCTCCTCAACCTCCGTCCTGAGGGGAGTGGGGCAAAGAGTGAGTGTGCTGGGTGAGTGAGGTCTTTCATGATGCAGGTGGCTCTTTTCCTGCATCTGGAGGTGTAAATGTCTGTGATGGTGGGGAGACTGACTCCAACAGACTTCTGTGCAGCCTTCACCACTCTCTGCAGAGCTTTCCTCTCTGCAACTGTGCAGCCTCCATGCCACACGTTGATGCTGGAGCACAGGATGCTCTCCACTGCACACCTGTAGAAGGAGGTGAGGACTGGGCTGCTCAGACCAGCTCGTCTCAGCCGTCTGAGGAAGTAGAGTCTCTGATGACCTTTCTTGATCAGGCTGGTGGTGTTGTTGCTCCAGCTGAGGTTATCATTCAAGTGTACACCCAAGTATTTGTAGCTGGAGACCACTTCCACCGCAGATCCACCTATGTTCAGTGGGGCATGGGTGTGTTTGTTCCTTCTGAAGTCCACAATCATCTCCTTTGTCTTCTTCACATTCATGTGAAGATTATTCTCTTTGCACCAGCTCTCCAGGTGTTCCACCTCCTGTCTGTAGCTGGACTCATCATTGTTTGTGATGCATCCCACCACCGCTGTATCATCTGCAAACTTAACAATATGACAGCCTGGATGTGTGGCTGTACAATCATATGTGAGCAGAGTGAACAGAAGAGGGCTCAGCACACATCCTTGGGGAGAGCCAGTGCTGAGGGTTATGGTGGAGGAGGAGAAGTTGTGGATCTTCACGGACTGTGGTCTGTTTGTTAAGAAGTCTAGTACCCAGTTACAAATGGAGGGGCTTAGTCCAAGTGTAGATAGTTTGTCTATCAGAGTTTGGGGGATCATGGTGTTGAAGGCAGATGTGAAGTCCACAAAGAGCAGACGCACGTATGAGTCCTTCTGATCCAGGTGGGTGAGAGCAGTGTGGACCACAGAGGAGATGGCGTCCTCTGTTGATCGGTTCTCGCGGTATGCATATTGATGAGGGTCCTCGTTGATGTTGACGGTTGTCTTGATGTGGGACATGACCAGTTTCTCAAAACATTTAGCGACTATCGGGGTGAGGGCCACCGGTCTATAGTCATTCAGACCAGTCACTGTGGAGAACATGAACACATTCTCTTTAATTGGAGGACTGAAAACATGCAGCCATTTATGTTGCGAATAACAAGCATTTGGGCAAAGAGTAAACACGCCGTCTGTCACCATCGCAGCCTGACGACTGTGTGTGTGTCCACACTGCAGACGGTGTCATCACACACACTCATATTTTCCTCCAGAGCTAAACGAGGCGTTGCATTTGTTGCTAAGCAACACAGCTTGTATGTGATTAATAAAAGATAGAGGGATTTAGCGCAAACATTTTTTATTTTTTTCCCCTTCTAAACGAAATGCTCTTTTTACAACTGACGCCCACCTGCAGCGACTGGAGCAAAGATTTAAAGTGTGTGTGACATGATGTTGGAACTATGCATAAAGTGGCAGAGTAGCTACTCAGCTTTGATTTTTTGTACACAGATGCTTCGAATAATTAATATATAAAAGTATTTTCTAATAAAATAGTTCTCTGCAGTGCGTCACAGTTTTCGGGTGGAGAAAGGAGGGGTCAAACGCCGGGCGCATTTTATGACGCAATCGCCAGAACGCACATTGTAAATAACAAACAGCAGTGAATATATAAACCGAGGAATGATGCAATTCAAGTGAAGATTTGAGCGATTTGTCTTCAGTTTGGGAAGCCGAAGTTAGTTCGAGTGATGAACAAGAAACAGCTGGTTCTACTGTAGGTCTGCAGCCGTATTTATTTGAGTCTTACCGTGCAGGGTGCGAGGGGGAGTCCAACATCAGATGAGCAAGGTTCCGAGGGTGAAGGGCTGGAACCCCATTGTAGTCATCTACAGAGCTGGCGATGTTAGAACACCCAAATGCGACACAACGTACCGGCATTTTTCAAGTTATACAAAAGAAAATAGGAGATCTTGAAGAAAATAACATCCATCCATCCATCCATCCATCTTCTTCCGCTTATCCGGGGTCGGGTCGCGGGGGTAGCAGCCTAAGTCAAAGTCAAAGTCAAAGTCAAAGTCAACTTTATTGTCAGATCTGCAGTATGTACAGTGCAGGACATACACAGGACCGAAATTGCGTTTCTCTCAGTCCCTCGGTGCAACAGTAAACATCTAAACATTGAAACACTGAAACATATAATAATAGACATAAGCATAAAAATAGTAAAACTAACACTGTCCTGAGTTTTTTTTTTAAGTAGGGAGGCCCAGACTTCCCTCTCCCCAGCCACTTGGAACAGCTCCTCTGGGGGAATCCCAAGGCGTTCCCAGGCCAGCCGAGAAACATAGTCCCTCCAGCGTGTCCTGGGTCTTCCTCTGGGTCTCCTCCCGGTGGGACATGCCCGAGAAAAAAAAAGAAAATAACACTGCGTGCTAATAGCAGCCTGCTGACTGAACTCCATGTCCCTACGTCACGACGTCGCATGCGTAAGTACCCGGACGTCCCGTGACGAAACACGGCGCCAATTTCAAGATCACTTTTGAAAAAAAAAAATTCAGTGATTTATCATTTTGCTTGTAAAAACTAACATAGTTGAATGATACAACATGTTGTGCCACTTTATGCATAGTTCCAAAATCATGTCACACACACTTTAAAGAGAAATACCAGAAAATGTTACACTTTTAACTTGCATGCATTGAAAGAGAAACATCTTTAAAAGGTTTCTTTCAACTTTTCAAAATTACCATATTTTCTGGCCTATAAGTAGCCATTTTTTTTGTTGCATAATTTTAGTTAAGGCTATTATATTAGACATGTTTGGATTGATGCGACTTATACGGCAGAAAATATGGTATTTAATAATCAATGGCAGTGACTTGATCAAAACAGCTAAGCAGTCATTCAGTTTTGATGATGCAGAGCGTTGCCAGTTAGTGATTTATTTGATTTCTATTCTGCAACATGACATCCACCTGATCAAAACTCGTGTGCCAGACTAGGCAACTCCCAGGTGACTTAAAAGCGGCTTTTTGATTTAAAAAAATACTTAGAAAGCAGTATTTTTTTATCCAACAAGACTTGCTGTCAACCTGCAGGTGGGCATAAATATAAGATTACCAGTTATGTACAAAAACAAGGCTATTTTGGGTTTTTATTTGAATTTTAAGAAATATAAACGCCCCTGAAAGAACTAACATTGGTTAAAAAAATACTATACAGTATACTAATAATAATGAAACATTTACAGGAAGGTCTGGTTTTATCAGATCTGGTAATTTGATATAGATTTATGTCGTAGGCCCCATGAACATTTGCACCAATTGAGCCTAATTGCATCAAACAGTTGATGAGAAATTAGACCCAGAACAGCAGAGCAAACGTGCATCCAGGTCATGCGGCAAAAGTAAAAATGGAACAAATAAAAACGAGTACAGTATAAGGATTTGTTAGTGCCTACTTGTCCTGCTACTACTTCCCACAAAAGAAAAAGATTTCACACACATTCTAAAGCTTGTTACATGCTCTGCAAGAACTGGAACTTGTTTTCTCAAGCTGTCAAGAACAAGAACAGTTTGTGTAGGCCAGGACATTCCATAACTCACGAGAAACTTTTTGTTTAACACGTTTAGCCTTTGCAATTTTGTCGCCATGGTGACACCATTTTTTTTTGTGACAAATGTTCCCCTCTGTGCACATTTTGGGTTTCCTTCTTCCACAAAATATCCATATCCATATCAGGGCGGCCGTGGTGTAGTGGTAATGGCAGTCGTCTCCCGATCGGAAAGTTGGCGGTTCGACTCCCGGGACCCGCACCATGTGTCGTTGTGTCCTTGGGCAAGACACTTAACCCTGAGTTGCTCCCGGTAGGACTGGAAAGCACCTTGCATGGTAGTCTGCCGCCACCGGTTTATGAATGTGTGTAGCATTCAATATATGTGTAGCACTTTGAGATTTTCAGTAATGAAAAGTGCGTTATAAATTGAATTAATTATTATTATTAATTATTATTATTATTATATGCGTCTTTGTATGCCTTTAAGGACATGTTAGATGTTTATATGTCTTCACTCTCAGTCCGCTGTTGCTCCTCATTATTTATTGGACGAACTTCCACACCAGCTGAAAAATGAGAATGTAAACATTTCGGCATTAAAGTGACTATAGTCACTTTAATGCCGAAATTTAATGCAGTGACTATACATGCATATCCTACAAATACAAAAAATGGAAAAAAAAATTAATGTTTAAGTTTTTTTTTTGGCTAAATACAAAATACAGTATTCATTTTGTCACATAACTGGCACATTTTCCTTTAAACTTGGTGCAGCCAAAGTGAAACAGGAAGTGACACCAAAGGAGAACACTTTAAAAAGGGGGAACTTCCTGTTTTTTGTTCATTGAAACTATATCTAAACTCTGACTCTTCTTCATCTCTTTGACTCTAAATAATCTAAATGTCAGATTCTTCTCTGCTTTCTATGTTAGCCATTGTATGCTAGCATTCCCCTGTGACATCACTTCCTGTATTGTGCAAGCAAATATCTTAACTGTGCATCTCAGCACCTTGAAATTTATTTAGCAATATATTAATGTTGTCTTTCCAAAAATGCATTTGTGTTTATTACAAAATTTTGACATCACAGGTGTTAGAAAGATTCAAGTTTGTCATATGAAACTTCCCAGCTCACTTAAAATCAAAGGTTCTCTGTTCACTTCAAAATGTCCTTGAGGCAGAACAAACAAAGTCTTTAAAGCTCCACTGACATCATCTTTTAACTTTCCATAAAATGGCACAACATATATATATATTAAGATTGACCTCTGATCGTTTTTGCTAAAACAATGTGAAATGAATGAAAATTCCTCTCAAAAACAGTTTAAAATTAGCGCCTTTTTTTTAACACGATAAATACGGGGTTTTACCGTCGCGCGATTATGACGTCACTTCCAGACCTGCGTCAACAGCGCTCCTTGTTTACAATGTCAAGATACAAACGCGATCCGTCCAATTTAGCCATTTAAAACGTTATATTTTAGCGGTTTGTCTTAAGAGAAGCCAAAGTTATTTCCAGTAAACAGCAGGTTATAATTTTTTTTCAGCTCCTGCTGGTTTTTGGAGACTTTTCACTTCAGGACGTGAGCAGCTCTGTGAGGACTTACAGCATAGTTTCCACAGCACTGAAATGGTAATATATTAGTTAATGTTTCTAATAATTATTCAACATTAATTTATAGTTTAAAAAATTAGTCCCTTTTAAAATATCTGTTAAATATATTATTCTTTTATTTTATTTTGTTTGTGTTTTCAGGTTTCCAGGTCTCCAGTCCATCACCTGAGGCTCTTCCTGAACCACTAGTACAACCCAGACTTTCACATCACAGCAGGTAAGATTGCATCAACAAAAAGAATAGTACTCAACAATATTCTTTGATGTAAATCTGTTGATTTTCTGTGGTTCTGATGAGGGAAGTGACAAAGTGGATGCAGCATTCAGCCCATAATGGACCCAGATGTCCCCTGCGTCCAGACCTACAACACCTGGACATCCATGAGCGTGCACGAGGAGGTGGTGGAGTCTGAAGAAGTACAAGCAGCAGGATGAGGAGAAACTAGACCGATGTCCCCTGCGTCCAGACCTACAACACCTGGACAGGAGGGTGGACGAGGAGGTGTTGGAGTCATTTTTACAGAGCTGATGAAGTCAAACACCACTTGCTGATATTTTTTAAACTCAATTTTTTTTGATAATCTGTTCATATTAATGTTTCCCCAGAGGTTTTCATTTATTTGATAATATGGGATGGTTTTATTTTAATACAGGTAGTCCCCGACTTACGAGCGCTCTGACCTACGAGGTTCCGGACTTACGAGCTGGCGAATTTTTGGAAAAACGCAAAAAATACAGAGTTTTTCTGTGTTTTTTCACCACAGTTCGTTAGCTAAACATGTGGACACACGTTTCCGATCATTTTTATGCACTCGTAAGCAGTTTTTCGATGAAAAACGAGTGTTTGTAGTCGCGCTAGCAAAACCGTTCCAACTTACGAGCAAAATTCCGGACTTACGAGACACGTGGCGGCCGTTCCGAATTACGAGATTTCCATGTTACTAGCAACTCGTTGTAACGGAACTCGCTCGTAAGTCGGGGACTACCTGTAAAATGTTTTTTTCAACATTCACCAATTTTGTTTTTACTAAAGTATGAGCTGTGAGTTGTAGATGCACGAATGAAATTAAAACAGATACACAAATATTCTCACAAAGAATAACTCAACACTAACAGATAATATAGTGTACTACTGTAACTTTATTTACACATAACTACAGAAACACTTGGTTCATTGTTATCCTTTTTTTTTTCAAACAATATGTTCATTTGAACAGTCAGAAAAAATATTAAATTCATTGATTCATTTTCATCTCAATGCTCTGGCCAGTTGTAGTATTTCTGCATATTTTAATGTCTTGATGCACAAACGTAGCTTTCTGCAGCATCAGTCCTGATGTTCTACAGATCCTGAAGATGTCTCCATCTGTTGTTGAACAATATCAAGGTTTGTTCTCCTCCACCTGGGTCCACTCTTCAGGTGAAGACATTTCTGTGAATTGATGATAAAACACACAGACAAACACAGTATATATTATATACAGTATACTGTATATTAAGACAATGGGTCAAACTAATGTCTTCAGACTCCACCACCTCCTCGTGCACGCTCATGGATGTCCAGGTGTTGTAGGTCTGGACGCAGGGGACATCTGGGTCCATTATGGGCTGAATGCTGCATCCACTTTGTCACTTCCCTCATCAGAACCACAGAAAATCAACAGATTTACATCAAAGAATATTGTTGAGTACTATTCTTTTTGTTGATGCAATCTTACCTGCTGTGATGTGAAAGTCTGGGTTGTACTAGTGGTTCAGGAAGAGCCTCAGGTGATGGACTGGAGACCTGGAAACCTGAAAACACAAACAAAATAAAATAAAAGAATAATATATTTAACAGATATTTTAAAAGGGACTAATTTTTTAAACTATAAATTAATGTTGAATAATTATTAGAAACATTAACTAATATATTACCATTTCAGTGCTGTGGAAACTATGCTGTAAGTCCTCACAGAGCTGCTCACGTCCTGAAGTGAAAAGTCTCCAAAAACCAGCAGGAGCTGAAAAAAAATTATAACCTGCTGTTTACTGGAAATAACTTTGGCTTCTCTTAAGACAAACCGCTAAAATATAACGTTTTAAATGGCTAAATTGGACGGATCGCGTTTGTATCTTGACATTGTAAACAAGGAGCGCTGTTGACGCAGGTCTGGAAGTGACGTCATAATCGCGCGACGGTAAAACCCCGTATTTATCGTGTTAAAAAAAGGCGCTAATTTTAAACTGTTTTTGAGAGGAATTTTCATTCATTTCACATTGTTTTAGCAAAAACGATCAGAGGTCAATCTTAATATATATATATGTTGTGCCATTTTATGGAAAGTTAAAAGATGATGTCAGTGGAGCTTTAAGCTTTTTTCATGGTTAGACAATGTTTTACATTACTCCAATGTTTTGATTAGATGTTCCTGCCTCAAACACAATCCTGACTGCGGTTTTATCTGTAAGATGTCAGAGTTTGTGTAACTTGTCAAACCACCTCTTTCTGTTATAAATACTCGGTGAGACCAGAAATAAATTTGGATATGTGCTGGAGTGTGTTTCGAGACCAAACTACTGTAGTTTCAGAAGTACATTACAAAGCATATCCCCTTTGCAAAGTTCATGATGTGTCTAACTCAATTCTCTTGTTTATTCTTGTGTGGTTTTTATTAAGGTAACAGGTGTTTAAAATCCCCATCATAATGGTGCCGAAACGACCGGTTTTCTCCCCATACCTGCTCCTGATGACCTCCAAACAGAGCATGTTGCGAGGCACGGTAAATATAATAAAGTCCAGTTGGTTTCTCTCTGGCTGGCATCTTCTGTCGAGTGGAGCCGTCAGGGTCAGATTGGCAGAGGTTTCTAGACATCGCACAAATCAACAAGGAAGTGAGTGTGGAAATGTTTTTTTGTTTGTTTTGTTGTTGATATGTCGCATAATATGGCTATAATATGGTTTGAACTGTCTCAATGCTTAGGCCTGAAATTTGGAGTGAGGTGTCTGTTTTTCAAGAACTAGACGTATGATTGCGCATGACGCTAGTTGGCAGAGCCAAGATCTTCTGTGATATTTTTAAGTGAGGGCGGTCAATTTATGCCAAGATCAGACATTGTGAGGCTGACCGCCAATATCTTTCATTGGACATTTACTGTGAGACCGGCTAGACAACAAGAGAAAATAAGACGTTTATCTTTTTATGACGCGTCGTTCTGTATTTGTTTAAAAATCTGACATTTTTAGTCCTTTTTTACATGTATGTTTGTGTTTGTGGAGCTATGCACCTCTGACTTTTTCGCTCTCCCATTTTCCTCTGTGTGTGCATGGGCAGCTGGCTCCTATGAGTGTCTGTTATCT
>JBBPBX010016231.1:38406-48422 GCA_038048925.1 Garcialebias charrua
CGCCGCTCAGCTTTCAGGCCCAGAGGCGTTGGCCTATCTCTGGGAAGTGCCCGATCACCTCCCCTGCTTGGAGGAGTGCATCTTCCCTCCACGTTAGCTGCAGGGGACTGTCTACTACCAGCCGCTGAAGGTCTGGGAACCAAGGAGCATATTTGCGCTCTGGAGCTACGAGGATGAGTGACAGTTTCTCTTCCCGGACTCGCTCCAGCACCCGT
This sequence comes from Garcialebias charrua, assembly GCA_038048925.1. Taxonomy (NCBI): domain Eukaryota; kingdom Metazoa; phylum Chordata; class Actinopteri; order Cyprinodontiformes; family Rivulidae; genus Garcialebias; species Garcialebias charrua. Next base: position 38,622 of record JBBPBX010016231.1, read on the forward strand.
GGCACGAGTGGTACTGGTGGGAAAGCGTATAATCTCTTTTCTGACCACCAGCTGTGTGCAAAAGCGTCCATCCCTAGAGGGGGGTTGTCCCTAGGGTTCAGTGAGAACCAGAGTGGACACTGCACGTTGTTCTGAGATGCAAGAAGGTCTATTTCTGCACATCCGAACCTGGCCCAAATCTGATTTATTATGTCTGAGTGAAGGGCCCAGTTCCCGTGATGCCCGCCCCCCTCGACATGATGTCTGCCCCCACGTTCAACACCCCAGAGATGTACACTGCTTTCAATGAGAGCAGGTTCTGACGAGCCCAGAGCAGCAGTTGCCTGGCAACATGCAGTAACTGAGCTGAGCGAGATCCTCCCTGACGATTGATGTACGATGCTGCCACCTGGTTGTCGGTGTGCACCAGTACATGCTGTTGTTGAACCAGAGGAGTAAAATGCTGTAACACTTTCTGGACCATCATTAACTCCAAAACATTTATGTGGAGGTGAGTGTGGTTTGGCCACCTCCCACCTATTGATTGAGACCAACATGTCCTGCCCCATCCCATCAGGGAAGCATCCGTGAACACTGGGATGTGTGACGTAGGTGTGATCATGGAGACACCCTCCCTCAGCGTGAGGGGTTTTTCCTAGTGACGTAAGTCTGCTCTCACAGATAGGGAAACCAGCACCATCCTCCGCTTCTGGCGCACAGGGTCTATGTGCAGGCGCGCAAACCAACGCTGGATCAATCTCATGTGTAATAAACCCAAATTTATCACCACATGGGCGGCTGCCATCAAACCTAAGGCCCTGTTTACACGGACACTGTGTGGGGGAAACGTAACTTTTGGGCATGTTAATTAGTTTAAAAGTTTTGCGTTGACACGGATCTGACATGGATCTGCTCGAATCTCCCCCCTCCCTCATGCCCCCCCGCTTACACCCACTGCGCATGCGTCCTGCTGAACCTTCACCCACTGCGCATGTGTGCTGCGTCACTCTGCTGGCAGTCTGCTAGTTTCTTTTGTGCTAAAAGCTGAGCTAACAACAACAAGTTAAAGCTGGATTTTGGATAAGAGTCGACAGATTTGACACCAAGCGGGACTCTTTTCATCTAACAAGCTGCACCAGTTGCTGACTGTGGACCAGAACCGAGTCGATGAGGATGAAGTCTGACTTTACTCCGTGATAAACAGCTGACTTACAGCAGGTAAATCCATCCATCCATCCATCCATCCATTTTCTTCCGCTTATCCGGGGTCGGGTCGCGGGGGTAGCAGCCTAAGTAGGGAGGCCCAGACTTCCCTCTCCCCAGCCACTTGGAGCAGCTCCTCTGGGGGAATCCCAAGGCGTTCCCAGGCCAGCCGAGAAACATAGTCCCTCCAGCGTATCCTGGGTCTTCCTCTGGGTCTCCTCCCGGTGGGACATGCCCGGAACACCTCACCAGGGAGGCGTCCAGGAGGCATCCTAACCAGATGCCCGAGCCACCTCAACTGGCTCCTCTCGATGTGGAGAAGCAGCGGCTCTACTCCGAGTCCCTCCCGGATGACTGAGCTTCTCACCCTATCTCTAAGGGAGAGTCCAGCCACCCTGCGGAGAAAACTCATTTCAGCCGCTTGTATCCGAGATCTTGTTCTTTCGGTCATAACCCAAAGCTCATGACCATAGATGAGGGTGGGAACGTAGATCGATCGGTAAATTGAGAGCTTTGCCTTTTGACTCAGCTCTCTCTTCACCACGACAGACCGGTACAGCGCCCGCTTCACTGCGGACGCTGCACCTATCCGCCTATCGATCTCACGCTCCAGTTTTCCCTCATTCGTGAACAAGATCCCGAGATACTTAAACTCCTCCACTTGGGGCAGGACCTCCTCCCCGACCCGGAGAGGGCACGCTACCCTTTTCCGGCTCAAGACCATGGCCTCGGATTTGGAGGAACTGATCCTCATCCCGGCCGCATCGCATTCAGCTGCAAACCGCTCCAGTGAAAGCTGTAGATCACGAGCTGATGAAGCCAATAGGACCACATCATCTGCAAAAAACAGAGAAGCTGTCGACTCGTTCCAACAAACAGGCAGACGGTTCGGCGGTTCTGATGGGTCCAGATGAACACACAGCAAGAGTCCAGTTCATTAACGTAGTTACAGTTCGGTTCACGTGTTTTAATAGTGTGTTCAGTTTAATTCTCAGTGTTTGTGTTGTAAAATTTGTGCTGCTGAATAAATAAATAAAAAATAAACCTGGTGTCTTCATTTTCACAGCACGTTACGCACTGTTTAAAAAATGTAACGAGTCCAGATAGATACTGTACAGTTCAGATAAATTTAAACATCTCCCACGCCAACATAAATACTGTTTATTATTGTTAAACTGTTATATTTTGCAACGTGACACGTGAAATGTCAGCCTGCCCCGCGCATGCGGGCTGCGCGCATGTGGTTGACACAAAAGATCAGCAGGAGATGTTTACATTATCAGCGGGGGTGCAGCGAAAAAGTTCCACTTTGGGAGCAGGCTCAGAAAACTATCGGTGTCATAGAGGGGGGCCAGCGGTGTCGTGTAGGCGATAAGCAAAGTCGCAAAGAGAAAGTAGCGGTTACACTCAAAATACGCGCCGTGTAAACTGGCCCTTAGAGACACATAATTGTTGCTACTGTCACCACTTTTCTCGGGTGGACGCGCTTTAGCTGTGTTGTCAGATCGATTGCTCTCTGCTCTGACAGGCGCGCTCTCATCGAGCGTGAATCCAGTTCTACCCCGAGGTAAACAATGGATTGAGCTGGGATGACTGAACTTTTCATCCAGTTCACAGCGAACCCCAGGTCCAGCAGGTGCTCTACTAACACTCTGGTCTGGGCTGCTGCCTCCTCTCTCAATTTGCTTAAAATGAGTAAATTGTCTAAATAAAACAGAATTCTCATTCCTGCTGAGCGAAGTGGGCGTACCGCCGCTTCCACGCACTTTGTGAAAGTCCGGGGTGCGATGGAATAGCCGAAAACGAGTCTATTGAACTCGAACTGGTTCCCTTAGAAGGAAAACCTCAGGTATTTCCTGTGCTGTGGGATGATGCTGACATGCCAATTAGCATCTTTCAAATCCAGGGACGTAAACCAGTCCCCCTGGTGAACATTCCTCAGCAGCTGTTTTATTGTGAGCATATGAAACCCTCTCTCCATAATTGATTTGTTGAAAATCGACAAATCCAAAATTGGTCTCAAACCCACTTTCTTCTTGGGAGCGAGAAAATAGTGAGAGTAAAAACCTTTTTTCTGTTCTCCTTCTGCCAACTTGGAGATCACTCCCTTCGTCAGCATTTCTTGAATTTCTGACAGCAGGGAGGAGCTTTGTTCTGGATCTGATAAGACTGTCTTCAGAATCCCTCTAAACGGTGGTGGTTTTGCAGCAAACTGGAGTGCATAACCTTTCCTTATGAGCATATCCAACCATTTGTCTAAGCTGCATTTTTTCTTCCACTGCGCGTACTGCCTGGCCAGCGGGTGCGCTTGGTCCTGTTGCTTCGTGCACATCATGTGCGTCAACCATTCAATGGGCCCTCCCTCCGTTACACTGGTAACCCACGGGGGCCCGCCCGGAAAGGGCTGGCTGGCTGAGTCAGTGACGTGTTCCGTCCCTGCGTCTGACGTGGTCGCGTTCGCCCTCTGCGGTGACGCGTCGCTGCTGTTCGCCACCTGCCACGTGCGCGGTGGCTGCCCTGCCGCTTCCGCGTTGACACTCTCACTGAGACGGGAACAGACCTTTGCTGGTCTGCGCGTGAGCTGAGCCTGCGTCACGTGATTCAGTGTGAAGCAGCGAGCTGTGGCTTCTACCTGGCTTCGTCTGTGCAGCACGAGGTTCGATAAACATGACACCTGGATGTTTAATTACCTTTTCGTGATGTTTTCTGTTGGGCAGTGAGGAAACTGGGCCAGCGTCACTTGATTTTATGAGAGGCAGCGGGCGGGGGTTTTCACCTGGCCCTGACTGCTCAGTAACAGGTTCACCAAACATGAAACATGAATTTTTCGTTACCTTGTTTGAGCTGTTTTTATTCATGGACACCTGACTGTCGAATACCAGTCTGTCTGTGGTGGGAAGCATATGTGTGCGTGCGGCTGTGGGGCTATTCGACCCCACAGACAGGCCCGAAACATGAGAGAAAACATCTTTTGAAATATTTTGCCCTTTTATTTCAGAAGTTTTCACCTTATCACACACGCTTCCCGCAACGTCATTTTTTAAAGTTTGTTCGTCTGCGGGGCTGTTGCTGCCTCTGTCCGCCCCAGGCCTGCTGCGGGCGGCCTAGTGGTACGCGTTGGGCACTGCCCGATGGACGCTGCCCCATGGGCGCTGCTGTTGTCTTTCCCTGTATGGAGGGGTTGGTTGCGAGGCTGGGCGAGTCGCCGCTGCTGTTGGTGTGGCACGTCGGAATTGTTGCCTCTGGGTCCGGCGGTCCCTCCATCCATCCATGCGTCGGGCTGGCGGGTGCGCCGTCATGAAGCTGCGCACCGTCTCGACCACCTCGTCTTTCTTTTTAAAATTTTCCACCAGCTCTTGGAGGTTGGTTCCAAACAGCTCCTCCGCAGACACCGGCCCTTCCAGAAGATCTTTCTGTAGCCGGTCTGGCAGTGATGGCGTGTGTTTTAGCCACGTCGTGCGGTGTACCATTTGCATCCACACCGCCACGCACGACCAGCAGACCGTGGAGGCGGCGCTGAGATTCAAGATGACGTCCGCCGCCTTCCCCATCGCACTTTCTTCTGGCCTCTGCTAGCCTCGAATTCTGGTAGGCTAGCAGCGCTGTGTTGTTGCTAACGGCGCCGGCTTGGGCCGCGCATTGGTGCGCTTGGCTCGTTACCTGCAGGACGGCCTAGTCGTGGCGCCCGCTAGGAATCGGCCTGTGGTCTGACCTGGCGGTTTTTGCCCCGAACACCTCCGTGAGGCTCTGCTCCAGTGGGGGCACCGCTGGGAAAACTCGGTCTGTGAACCCCTCCACCTTCGTGATGCCCACGAAGGACGCTGCTGGGGCCTTAATTTTGGCGGGCGTTACTACAGCCTCGTTCCACAGTGCAGTCACAGCCGGGAAGCGAGGCCAGGCCAGGTCCGGGCGTCTTTGTGTCGCGGGGCCATACCTCAAGGCCAGGTTGTTTGGCCTAGGCGGAGAAGGGGCTGGCACGAACAGACCTTTTAGCTTAGCCGCCTCGTGGATGATGGTGGGCAAGTCTTGCATCAGCGTGCCCATTGCTGGGAGAGGGGTAGCCGTAGGCCTCGGCTGGACCGGGACCTCGGAGCATTAGCTCGTACGGTCGTCGTCTGAACCCTCGCTCTCCAGAAGGGAGGGAGCGGCGCTTTACACGCCACTCACTTCCCCGCGGTCCGTCGCGACCGCTTCTCCCCTCGTCTCGAGGTCGACAGTCCTGTCCAGCGGAGTTTTGTCACGAAGTGCCCACTCGTCCTCACCCATGGGCCTGTACAGCTCCGCGCGTCGTTCCCGCTCGCCTTTGGGCAGTTTGTCGCAGAGGGCGCACAAGTTGTTCAAATCAGCGTGTCGAGGCACCATGCAACCCTCGCACATCTGGTGCTCGTCAAAACTGCAGCTTAGGCCGGATCCACACGTTGGACATGTTCTTGCCATCTTTAATCTTAGGATAATTTTTGACGAAGTCTTGTAGAATTTTTACGAAGGTCTTCAGTCTAAGGCTGAATGATGAAAGAGGCAGAAAGCCCAGTGTCAATGGGTAAAATTGACACGAGGGGTGGAACCATCCGGTAGGTGGGCGTGGACTAAAAGGTTTTCAGTAGGGCGGCAACCATAGTTGCCAAGTCACATGGAAAGTCACATGGAAATTTTTATCAGTATGTGACGTGCCCCACTCGACTCACCAAATGTTTGGACTTGTGTTACGGCACGGTGAAAGATGCTTTTAAATCCCTGAGCAGAGCTCCGCTTGGTTCATCTGACCACAATGTTGTCTATTTGGTCCCACACTACAAACCCGTCCTGAGGAAACACAAGCCAGAGAAACGTTTGGTTCCGGTTTGGTCTGAAGAGTCCATCCAGAATCTTCAAGACTGTTTTAGCTTCACAGACTGGGATTTGTTTAAAAATACTTGCGTGAGAGGCGGGTGTGGTCGTGAGATGGAGTGAGTCGCACTTGCCAGTGCTCCGGGTAAAATTTATTTTTTAGTACCACCAAGCCCTCTATATGTAATATTTTTTCCTATCATCACGCACACAACTTCCATCAAGTATCTCTTTTGAAGATTTTGGATTAAAAAATGTCTCAGAGGTCGGCAAGATCGAAGAAGGACGATGACGCTGGCCTAACCCTCGAGGCAATTACCTCGCTGCTCGAGGAGCACCGCGCTGCGCTCTCAGCTGAATTCAAACAAACTTTTCACCAGCTGGATCTCAAATTGGACCAGACTCGGCTCGCGGTGGAGGAACACGGCCAGCGTGTGTCATCACTGGAACTTGTCACTAATGACCTGAGCCAGCGCATGTCGGAGGTGGAAAACACCTGCTCAACTCTCCAAGAGGAAAACACCAGATTAAGATCTAAACTGGCGGATTTAGAAAGTCGAAGCAGACGGCAGAATATTCGTGTGCTGGGTTTACCGGAATCTATTGAAAGCGGACGTCCCACAGACTTTTTCTCCAACCTGCTGTGCGACATCTTCGGGCGTGACACGCTTCCTTCTCCACCCGAACTGGACCGGGCTCATCGAACCCTCGCTCCGAAACCCGCCTCGGACCAGCGGCCGCGCCCGGTTATCCTGCGAGTGCACCGGGCCCAGGTGAAGGAGCTGCTGATCCGGGAAGCTCGACGCAGGGGCAGGCTTGAATACCAGGGGAAACCGGTGCGGATCGTGGAAGACTACAGCCCAGAAGTCCTCAACCAGCGAGGGGAATATAAGGACGTGATGTCCGCACTGTATTCTCTGGGTCTAAAACCTGCTCTGCTTTTTCCTGCTCGACTTCGCGTGACTTTACCTGATGGACACAGAAAGTGGTTGGGCTCTGTGGAGGAGGCGCAGAAGTTCAGTGACACCTTTCAAGCTTCACAGCGCAAGTAACATTTAAACTTTTCTTTGACTGATGAGCAATGTACGGAAGCGTATTGCTGACACCAATGCGCTGTTCCCGCACTGGCTTTGTTTCTGTTTACACTAAACTTTTCTTTACATGAGGTGAGGAACAGATGAGCAGGACTCTGCCCATACTCTGATTATCTGAGACTTTTTTTAGTTGCAGCTTTTTTTGAACTATTAACATTTTTGAAATGAAACATTTTTCCTTTTCTGGTTTACCTGTTGACTATTTTGAGCTGAATCTTGGGTTAGTCCTGGATTGATTGATAATTAATTTGAGATTGGGATTAATTTAACTTTACGTTTGTATATGTGTGCGTGATTACCGGTACACATTTATGTGTATACATTTTTTGGCCTTGCATACTTTAAACTAGTTTGTGAGGTGCTTATAAAAATTTTTTTTTTTTTTTTTTTTTTTTAGGCATTAGGTATTTAGGCACATAAATAATTGAAGTAGGCCTATCCAGGTATAAAAATGGGTGAAATATATAATGTTTTTAATATATTATTTTGAACTATTAACATTTTTCCTCTTCTTGTTTACCTGTTGACTATCTTGAATTGAATCTTGAATTGGTCTTGGACTGATTGAAGATTTAATTTAGGATTAGGATTAATTTAACCTTGTTTATATGTGTATGCGTGATCACACATCTATGTGTACATTTTTGGCCTTGCATGAGGTGCTTATACATTTTTTTTTCCTCTGATGATACTGGAGCACTAGTTTAAAAGTTAGACAGGAGACTTATTTTTAATTTCTATGGAGCTTGCTGCTTCTGTCTGTTGCAGCTGTCCAGGGTGGGAAAGGGAGGGGGGGGTCCATCACTGCCATTAATTTATATTTTCTTTCACTTTGCCAAGAACTGCACAGCCATCAACACATTAGACTGTATTACCTACCTTTCTTATACAAATTATTAGTAATATGAGTGGTCAGTTGGTGTTGTCAAGCTGGAACGTCAAAGGTTTGAACCACCCCGTCAAGAGAAGGAAGGTGCTCTCTCATTTAAAACAGTTAAATACAGGCATTGCTTTCCTGCAGGAGACTCACATTAGAAGTGACGATAGCAAACGATTACTGCAAACATGGCACGGGCAGAGTTTCCATTCCTCATTTCGAGCAAAGGCTCGGGGCGTCTCGATCCTCATCAGTCAAGACATTTCATTTGAACCTTTTCAAGTTAACTCAGATAAATATGGTCGTTTTGTGATTGTTTCCGGTAAATTGTACAACACACCAGTAGTGCTAGTTAACGTTTATGCCCCAAATACGGATGATGTTGGTTTCTTTGAGAAATTATTCTCACTGCTCCCGGACCTAAACACATACTCATTGATACTCAGTGGTGACTTGAATTGCTGGTTGGACCCAGTTTTGGACAGATCCTCTACAAACCCTGCCACAGCCAGCAGGTCGTCCCACACTATTCGTGCCTTTCTATCTAAGTATGGCCTGTGCGATGTATGGCGTTTTTTACACCCAGCTGAGAGAGAATATTCTTTTTTTTCTCATGTTCATCACTCGTACTCGAGGATCGATTACTTTTTCATGGACAACAAACTTCTTCCCTCTGTCCGTGGCTGTGACTACCATAGTATTGTCATCTCAGACCATGCACCTGTCACTCTGTCTTTGTCCCTCCCTGACATTCCTATAAGGAGTAGACAGTGGAGATTCAATTCAACGTTACTGTTAAACAATGATTTTGTTACATTTATAGAAAAAGAAATAACCTTCTTTCTATCCATAAACAGAACTCCTGGGATCCCACTGTCAACAGTTTGGGATACCCTTAAGGCCTATCTTAGGGGACAAATCATTTCATATACCGCCCGGCTGAGGCAAAAATCTCAAAAAGAAAGAACTGATTTAGCCCAGCAGATAAAAGAAATTGATCAACAATACGCTCAAAACAAATGCCCTAATCTGTACAAAAAAAAAGTAGAACTCAAAACTAAGTTTGATTTATTGTCTACATACTCAATAGAACAATCACTTTTGAAAAGTAAATCATCATTTTACATACATGGAGAAAAGTCAGGAAAACTACTGGCAAATCAGTTGAAGGGTGCCATGGCTAAACAAATCATCCCTAAGATCCAATTAGAGAACGGCACCACAACTCTAGATCATTTACAAATTAACAGAGCATTTAAGGACTTTTATTCCCATTTATATACTTCAGAATCCCAAACCAACAAGAATTTATCTTCTCAGTTCTTCGAAAAGACCAATATGCCAAAACTCACACCCAACCTGAAAGATGCACTGGAGATCCCAATATCCCTGACAGAAATTGTGTCAGCTGTATCGGTAATGCAGTCGGGCAAATGTCCGGGTCCTGACGGCTTCCCTGCTGAATTTTTTAAGAAATTTTCTTCATTACTTTCCCCACTCCTACACTCGGTTCTCTTAGAGTCATTTGACCAAGGATCCCTTCCGAAATCTTTTTTAGAGGCCTGCATTACCCTCATTGCAAAGAAAGGAAAAGACCCAACTCACTGTTCCTCTTATCGACCAATCTCCCTTTTAAATACAGACGCCAAAATTTTAGCCAAAGTTCTTGCTCAAAGGTTGGAAAAGATCCTTCCTTTCATCATATCAAAAGACCAGACTGGATTCATTAAAGGCAGGCACTCCTTTTTTAATGTCAGACGCCTTTTGGACATTATTTATTCTCCTTCGGATACTGTTCCTGAGTGTGTTATTTCCCTTGAT
>JBBPBX010016232.1:0-11737 GCA_038048925.1 Garcialebias charrua
TTTTTAGACTGAATACGTTCTTTTATGTATATTTTTGCTAGATATATGTAATGCCATAATAAATATGTTTATACTGTTTAAAACTGCCTTTTTTTACACAATGGGATGGGTTGCCAGCTGGGCTTTTTTTGGGCTTTTTTTGAAAGAGCGAGCCGCTTGTTTGTGCTTGTTTTGAAGGAGCTGATCGCTTCTTTCGGTCTGGAGATCTGGCAACCCTGCTCCTATTCACATCTTTTTGCCCTGGAGATGTGTTGAGTGGGGCACAAAACTTAAACTTTAACTCAATTTTGGGATATTTGGAATGCCTAAGAGCAAGGATTTAGCATTTTTCCAAATGTCCCATTCATTTATTGCAATTCTGTGTTTTGGGACATTTGGAAATACTTATAATGCGAATGTTGTGCATTCCAAATGTTCCATTCTAACGAGTGTATCCTCGCTTATTTTTCAAAGTTTTTTCTAAATTTTACATTATTTTTCAAAACTTATTTTTTGTCACAGTTTATGTATCTTGAACCTAATTCCCTCTGCCATATCTGCTGATTTTGGACTGAGGGGTGGGGGGGTGTAGGTGTAGAATTAATGAGCTGTGGGGTCATTAGCATGTGAATCGATATTATCTAGCTCACAGAAAGGGAGCGGGGGATGTATGGTACAGACTGTCGCACCACGAGAGAGTTTGTGTGCACGCGGACAGAAAGGAGGAAGACAGAGACGATCTCTGCAAGGGGAGTGGCTACGGTTGAACCTCTTTTATACTCAGGCGAAGACAATGTGACGTCACAACTGAGCAGACACGTCACAACTGAGCATTTGAACTAATAGTAAAATTAACGTGTAATTCACCAGTTCAACACCCCAGCTAACATTGAACGTTCAGACAACGTCCTCTGAACGTCGTCATCAACGTCCTCTGAACGTTTGCAGAAAACGTTCACTGAACGTCCAAATGAAACTCCATAAAACGTTCAGAGAACGTCCCCTGAATGTTCAGAAACTGTCCCCCGAACGTTCAGAGAACGTCCCCTGAATGTTCAGAAACTGTCCCCCGAACGTTCAGAGAACGTCCCCTGAATGTTCAGAAACTGTCCCCTGAACGTTCAGACAACGTCCTCTGAACGTTGTCATCAACGTCCTCTGAACGTTTGCAGAAAACGTTCACTGAACGTCCAAATGAAACTCCATAAAACGTTCAGAGAACGTCCCCTGAATGTTCAGAAACTGTCCCCCGAACGTTCAGACAACGTCCCCTGAATGTTCAGAAACTGTCCCCCGAACGTTCAGACAACGTCCCCTGAACGTTCAGAAACTGTCCCTTCAACGTTCAGACAACACAAACTTTTCAAGTTCCCAATCCACAGTTTTAAATTGAGATTTATTAGTGGAATCATGATGATATGTAGTTGTGCAAATAACTCTTGGCTATGAATTAATTCTACAGTACTAACATTAAAAATAACAGAGTCGAAAGTTATGATAAAAGAATCAGTTTATTACACATAAAGGCATCAGTATCATAATATAAAACAAATCCGTATATGAATAAAAAATGCATAACTGGCATCAGTTGTAACAAAATAGGTACAAAAATAGGTACAAAAAGAATCTGTACATGCTATGCATATGAAAAATATAATGCATCTACTTCAAAACTGCGTTGAGGCAAACAAAGCTAGGAACCACATTTGACCATCCATTGTGCAGCAGGAAACATGGTGGAAACCGTTGGTTTAAGGTTTACAAATCACTCCTTACATTTTTCCTTTATCCTCTTTAACATAAATTAAAGGATTAACAGAACAGCATAACACATAAAATGGAAAAGTCCACCTTTGGTACCTTTAAAAAAACAAAAGCTTTAGAATTACATTGGAGGGAGCTTATCAACTGGTGGCAAAACAAAATGTACCAGTACACAAACAAATCTAAAAGTACACAGCTCACATAGCTTTGGTCTGTACTTAACATTAATTTGTTTTTGTTTTTTATTAACATGCCTTCATTTTTCTTTTGGATTTATAGCTGCAACACTGGCAGTAACACGAGAAATATGAAAGCTATATAAAATTACAGTCCCACCACAAATATGTTTAAAAAGTGTGCTGGTCATAATATTTTAAATAAGTTGATTTATTTCAGTAATTCCATTCAAAAAGTGAAACTTTCATTAAACTGATTTCAAGTTTATTTCTTTTAATGCTGATAATTAAAACCAACAACTAATGACAACCCTAAATTTAGTACCTCAGAAAATTAGACTATTACTTGAGATTAATTAAAAAAATGTTTATAAATGTTGGCCAACTGAGAACTATGAACATGAAATGTACAATATGTACATCTTTGAATACTTAGTTGGGGGTCCTTTTGCAAGGACCATGGTACCATGTTCATACTTTTCAGTTGGCCAACATCTATAAAAATCCTTTTTTTTATTTTTTATCTCAAGTAATGTAATTTTCTGTTACCGGTAATGAATTTGGGCTTTTCATTAGTTGTCAGTTATAATCATCAACATTAAGAATTTTTTAAAAAATATATCAGTCTGTGTGAATGAATATAATATACAAGTTTTACTTTTTGAATGGAATTACTGAAATAAATAAACTTTTTCATATTCTAATTTTATGACCAGCACCTGTATTTGCATCTCTCCCCCCAAAAAATGTGTTCCTCAGTTCTGTGTGAGCCCGTGTCCTCCACTTCTTTGTGGCACATTTTAAATGTCCTGTGTGACCCTCCACCTCCACTTCTTGTGGTGCATTAAATGTCCAGTGTCCACTTCTTTGTGGTGCATTAAATGTCCAGTGTGAAAGCCTCACCTCCACTTCTTTGTGGTGCATTAAATGTCCAGTGTGAAAGCCCCACCTCCACTTCTTTGTGACACGTTTTAATTGTCCAGTGTGAGCGCATGTCCTCTACCCTTTTTGCATGTTTTAAATGCTCTGCAGCATGAGTCCTTATAAAATCCTCTCTTGCCGCAGAATCCCCATTCATGATTCCATCTGCATTTGCAAAAAAACAAACAAAAACAAAAAAGAGTAATTAGTCATATGCAAAGGCAATCTGGAAAATGCACAGTGCCTTGCTGGGGTCTCCCCTATAACTGGATTAATAAATAATAATAAAAACATCCATCCCAGCAAATGTTGATAGGTGGCTTGTTCACCGTCAGTAAGGAAGAACAATCTGTTGAGCGATCTGGTTCAAGTTCAGAGTTATGTGAAATGTGAACATCCAATTCAGAGGGAAAATCATAAGAATGATTGGCATGATGGTCTGAATGAATACTGCCATGATCATCATCTGAAAAGGACCCATTTACAGGAATATCTACAGTTTCTGGTTCATTGGTGCCATCATCATGAAGAGAGTCAGAACTTTCAAGTGATTCACTGTGTTCACTATGCATGGCAATGACTTCATGCTGAAATGCAGGAGAATTTTTAACAAAATCTTGAGAATCATCTTGGTCATCATCTAAACACTTAAATTTCCGCTTGGCAGCAAGATGAGTTCGTCTCCAAAGAGTAGATTTAGGAACAGAATAAATGTTTTTGCCATTGTCAATGAGAGTTTAACCCTAAGCCTCAGTTTCAGTTCCTCCACATAGGACAAACAGGTTTAACAATGTCAATCAAAACAGTTTGTTCACATGCAAATGAGGAACATCAGCCTGACGGTCATTAGAGGCCTTGATGACTCACAGGGTGCTCATGCAATAACAGCATTGGGGGATGGGGGAGGGACAACAGTTCAAGTCTCAAGTCTGTATGGAAAAAGTTTAAAAAAGTAAAAATAATCTTTCCACTTGAACGTCTTCAAGTTTCTTCACCTTATCCAGCTGAGTGAACTCTTTCTATCTGTACGGTTCAAACCGTTCAGAAGCTTTGTGTTTGCTTTAAACACTCACCGGTCTCAGAGTTTATGTAGTTCTTGTCAGTTGATCTGTTGAGAGTCGCTGCGTAAGTGACCTCCACAACCTGGACGTGTTCGTTTCTCTCTTCCTGTTCGGCGACCACGAGCACTGGAAGAGGGATTCAGGCACCGTCATAGGACTCCTAAACCCAAACCCGATGAAACAGAGAGACGGGAATGACGGGGTGAGCTGCGTTCTGTTTTAAAGTTCCAGCAGAACCACAGTCTGACGGTTACAGAACATCTAGAACTGATGCTGAGGAAACAGCTGCTCACTGGAGAAAGTTTTAGCTTTAGAAGCAAAACTCAAATATTTTTGAGGCTAGCTAACTCTGAAATTAAGTAAAACATCTGAAGTTGCAGTTCAAAAGCCTTAAACCTGTCTTGGTGTAACTTGGAAGCAGCTTATAAATTATAATTAATTCAGAATAATTTAATGAGCAAACACAAACCTTCATTATTCAACTGGGGTTAGGAGCATAAGGCCTCAAGCCCTTACCTTTCTTGTTGGTATCTGCTGACCAGGGGATTTGGTTCAAGCATCAAGATCCAGCTGCAGGGCGGTGCTCCTCTGTTTTGAACCAAACAAAGTAAAATGGTGGCAATGATGGGAAACCTTCACCACAAGGCATCCTGGGAGAAATCAAAGGGCCAATGAAAGGGCCTCCAACCAACAGTGGGGGTTGTGATTGCCCACCCTCAACTGTCACAGTGTTCAATCAAACCACCAGAACAACAAGGTTTTGCTTCTGGGGGGATAAACAGGAGTTAATGGAAGCCATTTTCTGGCACCAGAGAAGTACTCTAGCTGGTTCCAGAGTTTAACTGAGAGAAGTACTGTGGGAGAATAGAGGGCCCTAAACCCTCTCTTAAACATCTAACTAACAGAAGTGTACAGTTTTTTACAACAACGCAGAAATAGAGATTTGGTGATAAATAATAACAACCATTATGTTTGTACTCTTTAAATTAAATCACACCAAACATGTTTTTTCACATTGAATGTCTAGAGTGAACGTTCAGACAACATTAGAAGTGCACTTCAAAACAAAAATAGAGATTTGGTGATAATAATTAATGACCATTAAAGTTTTAAAGATTAAAAAAACTAATTAAATAAAAATATGCCACTGGTTTTTTTTTCTCACAGTAAGCAAACAAAAAACGTCAGTGCACTTCATATCAAGACAAAAATAAAGATTTGGTGACAATAACCATAGCTTTTAAATATAAAAAAAAACTGATTAAATGATCACAGCAAACATTTGTTTTTCACAGCAATTGATAGTTTACAGTGATAAGACAAAATCAGAAGGGCAAACTTTTTATAACAAGACAAAAATAGAGATCTGGTGACAATAACAACCATGTAATTATGGTTATAGATAAAGAACCCATATGAGTGGGGGTCTCGTACGTGGGCCCATTGCTCTATTGAAGATATAAAGACTGATTAAAGAAGTCACAGTAAACATGATTGTCATGTCAAGTGAATGTTCATAGTGAACGTTCAGACAATGTTCAGACAATGTCAGAAGTGCACACCTTTTGTAACAAAACAAAAATAGAGATTTGGTCATAAATAATAACAACCATTAAAGTGTCAAAGATGTAAGAAATAAGTGAATGAAATTACACCAATTTTTTTTTCTTACAGTGAGTGAACGT
Source organism: Garcialebias charrua (assembly GCA_038048925.1). Lineage (NCBI taxonomy): Eukaryota > Metazoa > Chordata > Actinopteri > Cyprinodontiformes > Rivulidae > Garcialebias > Garcialebias charrua. The sequence goes on from JBBPBX010016232.1 coordinate 5,587, forward strand.
TCAGCGTTAACGTTCAGGAAACGTTCAGACAACGTTCAGATAATGTTCAAACAATGTTCAGACAATGTTCAGACAATGTTCAGACAATGTTCAGACAATGTTCAGACAATGTTCAGACAATGTTCAGACAATGTTCAGCAATGTTCAGACAATGTTCAGACAATGTTCAGGCAATGTTCAGACAATGTTCAGACAATGTTCAGACAATGTTCAGACAATGTTCAGGCAATGTTCAGGCAATGTTCAGACAATGTTCAGACAATGTTCAGACAATGTTCAGACAATGTTCAGACAATGTTCAGACAATGTTCAGACAATGTTCAGACAATGTTCAGACAATGTTCAGACAATGTTCAGACAATGTTCAGACAATGTTCAGGCAATGTTCAGACAATGTCAGAAGTGCACACTTTTTGTAACAAAACAAAAATAGAGATTTGGTCATAAATAATAACAACCATTAAAGTTTCAAAGGTGTAAGAACTAATTGAATGAAATTACACCAATTTTTTTTTCTTACAGTGAGTTACCGTTCAGCGTTAACGTTCAGGGTTAACGTTGAGGCAACGTTCAGACAACGTTGGGTCCTGAACATTCGACATTCGACCTTTAGACGACGTTCACTGAACGTCATCTGAACATTTGCTTGCTAGCTGGGACATACGACTACCGTAAACACGTTTTTAGACCAAATATTGCCGATTTAAACAAATACGAACAATTACATGAAAATTAACACAGACATAGTGCTATGAAATCTTTTGAACACATTCTAGGGAGTTTATCAGCTAAAAAAAGTTAAATTTGCATTTAGTTCCTCTTTAAGAATGAAACTACTGTATAGGTTTCCAATCTGTTCTCTGCAGGTTAATGAGTCCTGGGTGCACCAATGAGCAGCAGTTGTGGATCATCTCTAGGTTTACATCATTGTGATAGAAAAATAAAAAATAACACACTTTTGTGTTAGAACAGTTGCTCCTTTACAAACGAAAAAATAAATAAATAATAGAAGTAGCAACACTGAAGCAATATTCCCTTGGTAATAAATATTTGTTGTTTAATCCTGTGAGCACGTTGTTGCACACTTGTGTCATTAGTTCATCACATTATTGATCAAAGTCACCATGTTTTGTTTTCTCACGTCAGCCAGGTCTGTTACTACCTCACTCAGCGGCACAGAGTGATACCAGAAGTGGGCTCTCTTTGTCTCTTTTCACTGCTTTGGTGTGTCTTCTGAATGAACCAAGGAAGCCAAAACATATCTCAGTCCGAGGCGTCTTGTGAATGAGCCTTGACTGGAGACAATGGCATTGACAAAAATACAGGAGAAAGAACAAGAAGTGGCAGAAATGAAGATGCTGAGGTTCTCCTTAGGAGTGACAAAGAATGGATAAGATTAGGAATGAGATCATCAGAGGTACAGCACATGTTGAACAAGTGGGAGATAAAGTTAGGGAGGCTAGACTGAGATGGTTTGGACATGTCCAGAGGAGGGACAGTGGGTATATTGGTAGAAGGATGTTAGAGATGCAGCTGCCAGGAAAAAGCCAAAGAGGAAAGCCAAAGAGGAGATATATGGATGCAGTTAGAGAGGACATGGAGGTAGTTGGAGTGAGAACAAAGGATGCAGAGGACAGAGTGAGATGGAGGAGGATGACTCGCTGTCACAACCCCTGAAGAGGGAACAGCCTAAAGAAGAAGAAACCAAACATATTCAGGCCAGTTGTGACATTTACAGGTCTGGGCCACATAAACCAATTAAAAACCAGGACAATTGTGGCTTGTGCATGGTACTTTTTGGAAACTTGCCTGGTACATGGGTGTTTAAAGCATACTTTTTGATCTTGCATACCCTGTGCCTAGTCAAGTATGTAGGTATTTACCCAGAAAGTACTTGCAATATCCTATGTACTCACCAGAAACTTAGCAGGTGCCTACTCTGTATTACCTTGTACACAGGCAGTATGTACTAGGTACTTACCTGTTAAGTACCAGGTATGTCCTGAATTGTAAAATGCTCTTTACAACGCCTTAGATACTATTTAAGTTATGATGTAAGTTTTCTTTCATTCTTATAGAAGTTTCTCATTTCTTTTGTTTTTGCAGACTGCAGCAGAGCTCTGTTTTTTTGTGCACTAATGTATATATATTTCACTCCTTTTAGAGATTTCCTATCTCTGTCCAGGCCTCCCTTCTTCTTTCAACTCCTCCCTCCTCTGCTCTCAGGTATGTTATTTATGAGTCAGCCAGCTGGCCTGTGAGTGTCTCCCCCTCCCAGCTTTAAACAGAACTCCTTCAGAAATCATCAGACTGTGAAGGACAATGCACACACCACAAAAAGAGAAGGAAATAGGCATTTTTTCTGCCTCCATTGTTCAGCTATACTGCTGTTACAAATGGTTGTTGTCTTTCATGTAGCCTTTAAAGAGTTTTCACAAGTCTTAAGCGCCCCATGCCATTTTATGAATAAATGTCTGCCTAATTAGCATATCTGTTTCCACATTTTTTTTATTTTTTATTTTTTATTTATATAATTTATTCATCTCAAATCAAAACACAAAGCAACAAATTCAGAACATGTATAGAAAGCAAAAAAAAACAGATTTAAAATGAAAGGAAGCAGATGAAGAATAAAATTCTTATAATATCTGCCCCTTCTAAAAACAAAATTCTGTTTAACACTCAAATCAAACAATGATCATACATGAACAAAAATTCATAGCCCATAACAATTGTTGAAGATTAATAAATTAACAATTTTGCATTTGTAGATATCTATTTAAGAATTTGCGTTTAATCAACTTTTTAAATATAGGTTTTGATTCAATTTTTTTGTCATCATTTTCCAAACCATTCCATAAATCTATTCCATGCATTAAAGTAAACCGACCCTTTAAACTGGTTCTATAATGTGGCTTAACAAAAATGTCTGTTCCCTTAAGATTGTAACAGCTTTTTCTTTTTAAAAAATGTTTTTGAATATTATGAGGTAGTTTGTGGTTTTGAGCTTTATGCATTAATAAGTAAATATTGTATTCTACTAGATCGTAAAACTTCAATAGTTTCATTTTATAGAATAGATTGTTTGTAGGATGATAATAATGCATTCTTGTTATAATTCGTATAGCTCTTTTTTGAAGGATGAAAATAGGCTTTGTTAAGGTTTTGCACGCAGTTCCCCAGACATCAACACAATAAATTAAGTGTGGTACTATGATTGTATTGTATAACAAATACAAGGCATTGTCATTCAGTAAATCCTTTGCTTTATATAATACTGCTATGGATTTGGACAATTTAGTTTTAACAGAATTTACGTGTTGTCTCCATGATAATTTATCGTCAATGATTACACCTAGAAACTTCATTTCACTGACTCTCCCTATTTCCACACCGTTAATTTTGAAGTGACATTCACTCCTGCTTCTCATTAAACTATAAACACCAGCTTTGCATCATGTTACTATCGGTATTTTACATTATTTTGCTAAATTTAGGCATTATCAGCTGTCTTGTTTTCTGTTTTTTGGATCAAAGGTTTAGTTTAGGGAAATATATCCACAACAATAAAAACAACAACAAAAAGTGCCCCCCCCCCATAAATAAATAAACAAATAAATAAATAAATAACAACGTCAACAAAAACAGGATCTATATCCTGACTGTGGAGATTCTGTGTTTTGCTGCTAACCTTGGCCTTGCTGCTGAGTGGCAGGACAGAGCCAACCAATCACCTGTTCCTGATCAAGTGCTTCTTCTGCTTCTTCTTAGGTAGTTTCCTTGCCTTGGGTCCTGGCTGCCAGACTGGTGCAGCGCTTCCTTCCTGTCTTGGTGAAGAAGAGGATGACAGCTAGAGAAGAGTGTCTTGTGCAGCTGTGGTCCATGGGGGATCTCCTGCTTGACACAACAGACCCTTTCTCAAACATCCACCTGGATCCTGACTTTGCAGAAGACAGTGGTCCTCTGCTATGCAACACAGACCCAAAGATGGACATGTGCAAAACTGGTCTAAACGTACTCTATATGACTTATGTTAAGATCCTGAACAAGAGAACTCTATACAACAGATCTGTCAGCATGTGGGACGACAAGCTCGGAGGTCAGAAGCACAAGTGGAGGACTCTTTACAATCCTCAGACAAAAAAAAAGGACTGGCGAACTTCAATGAAGGATCCTTCATGGTTCCATTGCAACAAACTATTTTTTATCAGTCATCAATCTTGAGGTTTTAAACAAGTATCCTTTTCACAGTTTGTCTGAGAGTGTTTTCATATTTTTACAGATTGTGTACGGCGGACCGCTCTGTTTACGACAAGGATCTTTAGCCTTTTTGACACAGTTTTCACCAAATTTGTTTTTTATTAATGGAGTTACAAATACTTTGTATATATTACAGCAAAGCCACTAAGTTTAAATCCCAAATTCTAAACTTTTTAGTTGCTGAAGCAAAAATGGCTGTTTACTTGTCTCAGGGACAGACTGCAGGCTGGACCTCAGCTTGATGCCGTGGCTCTGTGGAAGTGCAACGTCAAGGCCAGACTGGCATTGGAGTTTTGCTTCCACAGAGACACTGGACACTTGGAGAATTTTGTGAAACTGTGGGGATTTAAAGTTTTATGCACCTTTTCTGATCAGGGAGATACAATACAACAATCTAAAAAAGTTAACTCTTGTCCTCTGGACATTCAAAGAACAAAACAAAACAAAAATAATTGTAGAAATGTTTAGTCTTTCCTCCGAAAGACTTCTTCAGTGACCACTTGCTAGGCGTAGGCTGAAAATGTGCCAGCCTTAACGGTTGGTTACAGTAAGAGCGACATAACACCTTTGGCACAAATGCAGTGTTCGGCCACAAGGTAACATCAGAGCCCTCAGGGCCCCACCTGAGACATGAGGGGCTGACTAAGAGAGAATGTAGCTTGCCAACCCTCTTTGCTGAGGCAATAGCCAGCAGAAAGGCCATCTTACATGAAAGCCACTCGAGTTCAGCCTGCGTCAGAGGTTCGAACGGAGGGTGGCAAAGAGCATTGAGAACAAAGGGCATCTGCCAAACTGGTGCTCGTGTAGTTGTTGGCAGGTGTAACCTATTGGCACCACGCAGAGGAGAGACTAGATCATGGCTCCCCACCACACGCCATTGATGCCGGTGTGATCAGATGATATTGCCACTACATAACTATAAGCGTTGAAGGAGAGCAACCCTTAGCAAGGAGAGACTGGAGAAACTCTGGATGGTGGGTACTGTACAGGAGACTAGACCCTAACTGTGATCAGACACCTTTGGGAAAAACAGATGCCATCTGTTTCCGCCCTGCTGATGAGTAGAGGGTGCCCTAGCTCTCAGGATGGTGCATCTGACAGGACTCAAAATTCCAGTCAGCTGCTGTCCTAGCCTTACAGTGGTCACACCCATGGCCGAAGATGTTGAGGATTGGGGTGCCATTTCAGTCCCCTCAACCAAATACAGAAAGGGGCAGAAAGGCATATAGGGGGCCCCTTGGCCAAGGATGGGCCAATGTGTCCTGGCCCAGCGCATCCGATGCCCCAGTAGGGGAGTATCCTAGGGGATACTGAGTCAATCCTCTGTCACAACCAGGTCTACCTTTGCCTGACCAAAACAGTCTCAGATCATCAGCACTATGTTGCTGTGGTGGGGCCACTCTCCCAGAGCAGACCCCTGGCGGGAAAGGAAGTCTTGTGACCTGACTGTGTCACCCTGGTAAGTATGTTGCCCTCAGGGTGGACAGGTCCATTCATTCATTCAATCATTCATTCAACCTTTATTTATACAGGCTAGCCTCGTTGAGCCACGGGGACTCATTCACAAGAGGGACCTGTCTCACTCACTCACACCTAGGGTCAATTTAGAGTTACCAATCAGCCTAACATGCATGTTTTTTGACTGTGGGAGGAAACCGGAGCACCCGGAGAAAACCCACGCATGCACAGAGAGAACATGCAAACTCCACCCAGAAAGGCCCCCGGACCGGGATTTGAACCAGGGACCTGCTAGCTGAGAGGCAGCAGCTCTACCAGTTGTGCCACTGTGCTGCCCAAAGGATTCCAAAGGATGCCCATTCCAAGGGGTCTCTGGATACTCTCAGAAGCTGTGCTGTCCTGGTGTCTGCTGGTGGTTGATGTAGTAGATAAT
>JBBPBX010016232.1:31414-48420 GCA_038048925.1 Garcialebias charrua
ATCATTCAACCATGTTTGTTTTTGCAAACAAAATGATAAAATAATGAAAATTCCTTCCAAACTGAGTTTAAAATTAAAAACAGCTTTTCTCTCTGAAAATTCCGACTACAAGCGAATGCAACATATAATAATAATAATAATAATAATAATAATAATAATAATGAATTCAATTTATAACGCACTTTTCATTAGTGAAAATCTCAAAGCGCTACACACATTGAATGCTACACACATTCATACACCGGTAGTGGCAGACTACCATGCAAGGTGCTTTCCAGTCCTACCGGGAGCAACTCGGGGTTAAGTGTCTTGCCCAAGGACACAACGACACATGGTGTGGGGAACCGGGATTCGAACCGCCAACCTTCCGATCGGGGGACGACTGCCATTACCACGACGCCACAGCCGCCCTTAGGAAGGAGAACGTCTTTAGAACGCCCCATATAAATATTCATGGCGAACAAGAAATGAAACAACAAAATTATCAATCTAAGTTAAGATTTGGGCTATTTGTCTTTAGTTTTGGAAGCAGGAAGTTAGATGAGCAGAAACAGCAGGTTCTAATTTAGGTCTGTACCCGTATTTATTTGACTTTTACCTGTTCAGGAAACAGGGAGCTCAGTCCAAGGGGGGGCAGCTTTATTTATTCCATTTTTGACGAAGGTCTTACATCTTTTGGGAAAGTGAAAAGGCTCACTTGTTCACTGATGATATTAGAACACCCAAAGGCGACACACTGAACCAGTATTTTTTAAGTTTTACACAACAAAAAAAAGGCGATCTGGCAGAGAATGAATATGCGTTAATGGCAGACGAAGACTGAAGGTCCTGCTTCCTACGTCACAAATGTTGCATTCGCTTGTAGTCGGAATTTTGAGAGAGAAAAGCTGTTTTTAACTTTAGACTCAGTTTGGAAGGAATTTTCATTATTTTATCATTTTGTTTGCAAAAACGAACATAGTTGATTGATAAAAGATATATATCTTCTATCATTTCATGCAAATTTGTAAGATGATGTCAGTGGACCTTTTACTACTATGGCTGTGAATGTTAACTGCCCATGAACCATATGTTTGAGTTAGCAGAGGAAGCTGGATGAGGAGCTGATCTGAGACTGCAGGAGCAGCTGGCACTCCAAGGTCGTCTCAGAGTCTGAGCTTGAAGGAACTGATAATAAAAAAAAACAAGTCTCACACACTGCCCGTGGCAGATTCTCGTGACTTCATGTACTTCTTGGATAATTGTTTGACCTGTTGTGAAAATATGCCCTTGCAAGTAAAACCAGTTCAAAATCTTCTCCTGTTGTTGAGTGTGGCTCCCTTGAGTAAATGAGATAAACACAGGACTGGATTATTGAGCAAGAACTTTCTTGTCTTAAACACAGGACATTTTTCCTCCCACAAAAATCTATTTAAAAAGAAGGACTGGCCAATGGGCAGCACGGTGGTACAGTTGGTAGAGCTGCTGCCGCTCAGCGAGCACCTGGTTCATATCCCGGTCCAGGGGCCTTTCTGGGTGGAGTTTGCATGTGTGGGTTTTCTCCGGGTACTCCTCCTCCCACAGGCCAAAAACATGCATTTTAGGCTGATTGGTCATTTTAAATAGTCTCTAGGTGAGAGAGAGAAAGAGAGTGAATGGTTGACAGACAGAATGAATGGTTGGTGGTGGTTGGACAGTGAATGGTTTAACTTGTTTCTCTTTTATGTCTCTATGTGTCCCTGTGATGGACCGGAGATCTGTCCAGCGTGAACCAAACAAAATGATTCCCACAAACAGCATACTCCATAGTGAAAAAAACAAAAAAACAAAAAAAAACCTGTTTGCTGATGCTAAGAGGGCCTGCCCTCTCCCCTGTTAACTCCTCTGAGACAGTCATGATGCCAAAGTGGTTCAAAACACCAAAGTTCATGCTCAATAATCCAGATAAAAATCCAACAATGTTCATTCAGGTCATTTGGACGTCTTCTTCTTATTATTATTATTTTCTTTCTGAGACGTTTCATCCTTCATCCAAAGGACTTCTTCAATCTGAGGAGCCAACTAAACAAACTGATTACCACACCAGCATACTATATAGTGGGGAAAATGTTTGCTGGCACTAAGATGGTTGTCAGGGTTAGCTCCTCAGATTGAAGAAGTCCCTTGGAAGAAGGATGAAACATCTTAGACAAAAAGAAAAAAAAAAAACGTCAAGATGACCCAACTGATCGTTGTTGGATTTTGACCTGGATTACTGAGCATGAACTTTGGAGCTATAAGTCAGTTTTACTGAAATTGGCTAATACCTGTATATGATGTGGTAGTAACTGACAGTCAAAATGCGAACCTTAAGTGCTAATGTATCTCACAGGATATTGCATGAAGTTTGACTAAAACAGAAATAAGCTAGTCATTTCTTAACACAAGAGAATCTAATTAAAAACGGTGGCAGTGTGAGCGACGTACATCTCATGAAGAAATGCCATTACATAAATTCATACAGTTATTGAACTCGTGGCAGCTGCTGTTCATTTATTCATGCAGATGCTGGTCAGAAGCTTTGTTTTTATCCAACAGCATCCTGAGAGAGAAAAAAATCTGACCTGAATGACTTTGAGCGTGGCATAATTGTTGGAGCCAGATGGGCGGGTTTGAGATTTTTCGAAACTGCAGTTCCCGGGAGGTTTTTCCACAACAGCAGTTTACTCGGACTGATGGAAAAAAAGAACTGTTTTGTGAACTTAAATGTCTGATTGATTAGGGAGGTCAGAAGCAAACAGCCAGGCTCACACACTGACAGAAAGTTTAGGATAAGTCAGATAGTCTTTACCACTGGGGTGGACGGAAGTAAGCATCTAAGAAGAGATACGTTCAACCTTCAGATGGCTCAGCAGCTCCAGACATGCAGGGCAGCTTACACAAAAAAACTGAGAAAAAGCCTGCCAAATTAAAAAGTCTGCAAAAACCACTTGCACTGATCAGTTTCTGCCTAAGCTGCCAATAACAAGTTTTGTTTTTTAATACCTGGATTAACACTCCTTACTTCTTTTTTTTATAATGCCCATCAAAGATGAGACATATTATGGTATAGTAACCATAATATGACCGTCCAGATGACCTGACTGAACATTGTTGGATAATTGTTCATCTTTGTACATCCATAAACTTTTTCTTGTTCTACCCATATGCTCAAGATGATGTAATGAAACTTCATACACAAATACATCTCCACTAGACTCCACTGAGAATCTTCACCAGCATATCTCCACTAGACAGAGTGTTACATACACTTTACCAGCTTTACAGTTTTTACAGCTTTAAGGTCAAGGTCACAAATCAAGGTTAAATGTTATACAAGGTCTATGCTTGTCAGGGCTATTGCTATAGAGTATTCACCACCTTGCCCTTGGGTGGAGGCTGTGCTATGTCCAGGTAAACCCCTCCAGACTGAATAACACCTTCTATGAAGATGCAGTCAGATTGCTGAACTGCTGCTTACCCAAACACTGAAGACTGCACTTTAGCATCTGAATCTGTAATCTGCTGCTACTGATGACTGATGTCCAACTGCTGCACTTAGCTTCTTCTTAACTTTTCATTTATTCACTGTAGTTAATGTGAGATCTATCTATTTATTATCGTTTAAGCGGTTATAATACATTTTTCCACCAGTGACCCCCGTGACCTGAAAGGGAAGAAGCGGGTAAAGATGTTGGATGGATGAATAGTAAATTCCCAAAGGGAGAATTTGTTCTTGGCATTTTTCCTGATACATCTTGGTGTGAGAGTTCTACTGGCTGCAGCTCCTACCCAAGAAGGCCACAATTACCACAGCTGCCGGTCATCTCCCTGATGAGACCTTCAACTATATAAGGCTGCAGTCAAGTTCTACTCTTCGCTGGGGCATTGAGCTATTTATGGTATTTATGCTCTCAGCCGGTTTTTTTCCTCGAGAAGAGTTTCTAACCTTGTTCTCTGTGCCTCCAGTTCTCCTGTGTTCTTGGATCCCTTCCTGTTCTGGCTCGCCTTGGGTTCAGTTCCTGGTCCACGTGCCTGATCCTCCAAGACATCCATCTGTGAAACTGGTTCACCATCCTCTGGACTCACTTGGCACTTGGATTCACTCTCACGCTCCACTCAAACCATCCAACCTGTAAGAGGAAAGACATCGCGAATAATCAAAGGACCACTTTCATTCCAATCCATCTGACATCCTGTTTGTTTCTCAGGAGCTCCAGAGGACCACCTGTAAATAGTCACCAGCACAAAATAAACATTGTTTAATTTTTATCTTGTGGCGTCTTGTATTGGAGCACAGCTGTGGGAAAGAGCACTGCCACTAAGGGAGCAGCTGGAGGGTTAAGGGCCTTGCTCAAGGGTCCACAATGAGGCAAATAAGGATGGAATCAGATGTGGGTGTGTCACCTTTCTCACCCAAAGTGATGGTCTGGGAATTTTAACCAGCGACTTCTTGAGCACAGGCTCACTTTTTCTAACCTCTGTCTTCAATTTTTTTTATGTGAACCTAAGCTACTTGACGCGTGGACAATAAAGTTTAAAGTGCTCTGCAAAAGGAATTTTACCTTAAACTTAATATGAAATACTTTAAATGACAAAAACGTCAGATAAAAAATGTTTGGGTATTGTATAAAATGTAGGCACTAAAATACAAAACTTTCACTTCTCATCTTCTTTCTTCTTCTTCTTTTGGCTTTTCCTTCTTCAGGGATCGCCACAGCAAGTCATCCTCCTCCACCTCACTCTGTCCTGTGCATCCTCTGTCCTCACTCCAACTACCTCCATGTCCTCTCTAACTGCATCCAAATATTCCCTCTTTGCCTTTCCTGGCAGCTGCATTTCTAACATCCTTCTACCAATATACCCACTGTCCCTCCTCTGGACATGTCCAAACCATCTCAGTCTGGCCTCTCTAACTTTATCTCCCAGTTGTTCAACATGTGCTGTACCTCTGATGATCTCATTCCTGATCTTATCCATCCTTGTCACTCCTAAGGAGAACCTCAGCATCTTCATTTCTGCTACTTCCAGTTCTTTCTCCTGTCTTTTTGTCAATGCCACTGTCTCCAGACCATACAACATAGCTGGTCTCACCACTGTCTTGTAAACTTTTCCTTTGACCTTTGCTGACACCTTTTTGTCACAAATCACTCCTGAAACTTTTTTCCATCCACTCCATCCTGCCTGGACTCTCTTTTCACTTCTTTCCCACATTCCCCATTTTCCTGGATAGTGGACCCCAAGTACTTGAAGTCCTGCACCTTTGTGACCTCTGCTCCTTGTAGCCTCACTGTTCCACCAGCCTCCCTCTCATTCACACACATGTACTCTGTCTTACTATGGCTGACTTTCATTCCTCTTCTTTCAAGTGCATACCTCCACCTCTCCAAGTTCTCTTCCACCTGTTCCCTGTTCTCACCACAGATCACAATGTCATCTGCAAACATCATAGTCCATGGGGATTCCTGCCTGACCTCATCTGTTAGTCGGTCCATCACCAGAGCAAACAAGAAGGGGCTCAGAGCCGATCCTTGATGCAATCCCACCTCCACCTTGAAGCTATCTGTCACTCCTACAGCACATCTCACCACTGTCCTGCTGTCCTCATACATGTCCTGTACCAGTCTAACATACTTCTCTGCCACTCCAGATTTCCTCATGCAATACCACACCTCCTCTCTCGGAACCCTGTCATATGCTTTTTCTAAATCCACAAACACACAATGGAGTTCTTTCTGACCCTCTCTGTACTTCTCCATCAGCATTCTCAAAGCAAAGATGACATATGTGGTGCTCTAAACCATACTGCTGCTCACTGATAGTCACCTCTGCATTTCCCACCAAACATCTCATAATATTTAAGACCCTTTTACATTTATCAATAATTAGGTGAGTGGAATCAGGGCTGATTGCTGTGACAAACAAGGGAGGCATGGCATGGCTTGGAAGGAGAAGGTTTGAGCTGGAGGATGGGTGATAGGCAAAACACAGCTGGGAAACAAACATTGGCATGAGGGGCAGAAACTATGGCAGGTGACATGGGCTGAAGAACAAAGAGCATGAAGGCAGGATTATGGCAGGGTGTGCAGAAACATGGCATGAAGATCAGTGATGTGAGTAGATGAGGGGTCAGCAGAGGGCTACTGTACTGACATTACAGTTTTACTTGTTTCCTTACTCTAACCAACCTGATTCAATGGTTGGATTGCCAATTCATATTTTGCAGAAGACTGTTAATCACCCAAGGACAAAAGTCAGGTGTGTTGGAGCAGTGAAACATCTAATACATGCAGGATAGTGGCCCCCAAGGACCAGAATTGGACACCCTTGTCCAAAAACCTGTATAATTTTTTTTTTTTGCTTGAAAATTATTGTTCTAGATGGCTATGCAACCTATGACATTGGCACTAATGCACCTTCATACATCAGAGAGGTGAACTATCTTTCTGTCAGACTTTTGAACTGTACGCTGACATGCTTTTTTTTTTTTTCAGTGACCCCTGAGGACCAAGAAGATCATGGCCATTCAATAATCACTTTCTGTCTTGTACTTTGACCTCTTAAAAACTTGTTTCCAGTTAACCTAATTACTTTGTAGTTGGGAAATACTTCAGAATTGCTTACTTGTACATTGTAACTTTTTTTTTTGCTTTGTCACAAATTTTTGAACAAGTGTTACAGCCTTCAAATAAAAAAAGGATATTCCCCTTAAAGTTATACAGTTTTAAACTGAGTTTACACATTTTCTGTGTTTGTTATGATTTTTGTGAGGACATTTTGGAGTCATGAGATGTGCAGATTAGGTATTCTGTTTTTATTTACATTTTACACAAACCCTTAACTTTTGCATGATTAGGGTTGTGTAATACATTTGGTTTCATGCACGAACATTCATAATAAATAATCTGCATATAAAGGAACATGAGACTAACATCAAAATGATTGGGGTAAAAGTTACAGATGAACTGAGACATTAGCACATATAGACTACTCCATGGAAATGTGACATACCGGTGATACCTTCTTTGTTGCCTTTGCATCAGTATCATATATAGGCTGAAGCTGGAATCTGTGTTGATACTAAGGGCATTCAAAGCTGCAAAATTGGCTCATTGACATAGTTGTGTTACGAAAATTGCATCACTCTGTTCTCAGAGAAGCTTCAAACCCCCACCCCCACCGGACACAAGGCCTTGGCCTATGATTGGTCAGAAGTTTGTGGGCACGTTTACTGAGGCAGAAATGCACATGGATAGTCAGCTGTACAATAATACAAACACTCCAAATTAGTCCAATGGCCAAAAATATTCTGGACGGGGATTGTGCAGACATGGTACATGGAGGAGTCTTTGCTGAAAAGTGTGGTGCTTTTTTCATGATAGGTTTGTGGCCAAATAACAGATGCAGGGCCAGAGTGGATAGTCTGGCAGGAAGAAAACCATGCAGTGACATGGATTGCAGTGGGAAGGTTTTTTTAAGTTATCTGCACAGTGTTTTGTGGATTATGAAAGGTGAGTTCAAAAACAAACATCCCACAACCATGTGACTGCGAGTTGACTGTTTGGCTTCGGATGGATTTTGCAGGCCCTTAACTCCCTTTCCTTACAGCAGAAGAGGAAAAACAGAGTCAGAAAACATGGAGCTTGAGGAATTGTATTTTTTATAAAAATTTACAGATGTCTCAGGCATGTGCTCCGGATTCAACACTGACCATAGAGACACATAAGTGCCATCCCTTGCATGCACTGTCTCTGTCTCTCTCTCTTTTTCTGTGCCTGCTAATAAAAGAGCCACACAACACTACACTACCACAGTAAATACACTTTGTTGCATCATCCCAAAGCATGTCAATGCAATGCAAACTAATGCAATGAAAAGTAAAACAGACAAACATATGCTCAGAGGTTTTTTGTTGAGAACAATTTGAGATGTGATAATTTTGTCTTACTAATGATATTCAGATTTCTTTGTTTTGTTGTTTGTTTAGTGGGAGTAAGGGATTGTCTAAATACAGGAAAACACAGCTGCAAATGTAACAAATTCATTCATAAACTATTACAATGAATTTACGTTTTACCTTGCAAATACCTGAATACTTTTCCATGTGTTTTTTTGTACATTTGTGAAAATGAAACCTATTACCATCAGTTCAGTCTGTACACACTAATATGCCTACTTGAGTGCTATTAATAATAATAATCATTTTATTTAAAAGCGCCTTTCAAGACACCCAAGGACACTTAACAAACAAATACAGTTCAAACATGATCAGTGACAAATTGAAATATAAAATACTTAAAGATTATAAAATACAAAATAATAAAAATACATTTAGTAAAGTTAATGATAAGCTAGTCTAAAGAGATGTGTTTTCAGAGCAGTCTTGAACAGAGAAAGGGAGGTGGTGTTTCGAAGGTCTGGCAGTAGAGCGTTCCAGAGGTGAGGGGCAGAGCAGGAGAAGGCCCTGCTCCCCATGGTGGAGAGGCGGGCAGAGGGTACATGGAGATGTAGCAAAGAGGAGGATCTGAGAGAGCGTGATGGGATGGAGATTTGTAGGAGGTCAGATAGATAAGGAGGGGCAAGGTTGTGGATAGCTTTGAACGTGAGGAGTAGAATTTTGAAGACAATGCGTGATTTAACCGGGAGCCAGTGGAGCTGCTGCAGGACAGGAGTGATGTGGTTATAGTAGGAGGTTTGAGTGATGACACGGGCAGCTGAGTTCTGGACCATCTGTAACTTGTGGAGAGATTTGTTGGGGAGGCCATAGAGAAGGGAGTTGCAGTAATCGATACGGGAAGTCACAAGACTGTGCACCAGGATGGCTGTGGAGCGGGGTGTGAGAGAAGGACGGAGACGGTTAATATTACGGAGGTGGAAATAGGCAGACCGAGTAATATTGTTGATGTGTGAAGTGAAGGAGAGAGTGGTGTCGAGGATGACACAGAGACTCTTGACCTGAGGGGAGGGGGATAGCAGAGAGTTGTTAAGGGGGACGAGAAGATGTTCTGATTTTGAAATAGAGTTTTTGGTACCAACAAGAATGATTTCTGTTTTGTTACTGTTTAGTTGAAGGAAATTGTTAGAAAACCAGTGATTTAGCTCATTGAGACAGTCGGTGAGGATGGAGGGTGGGTGGGTGGAGTTTGGTTTTGATGACAAGTAGAGCTGTGTGTCATCAGCATAACAGTGGAAATGGACGCCGTATTTGCGGAAGATGTGACCTAGAGGAAGGAGGTAAATGATGAAGAGGAGGGGTCCGAGGACAGAGCCTTGGGGGACACCCGTGGAGACAGGGGAAGACTGGGAACGGAAGGATTTAAGCTGAATGAATTGAGTGCGGTCAGAGAGATAGGAGTTGAACCAGTCTAACGGGGTACCTGAGATGCCAATGGAGGTTAGTCTGTTGAGGAGGATAGAATGACAGATGGTGTTGAAGGCAGAACTTAGATCAAGTAGAATGAGGATGGACAGAAGACCAGAGTCAGCAGCAAGAAGAAGGTCGTTAGTAATTTTTACTAGAGCTGTTTCGGTGCTATGGTGGGGGCGAAAACCTAGGTGAGGTTAGGGTAAGGGGAAACCCTCTGTTAGTCAACAGAGTAGGGGAAGGGAAAGAAAACCTGGCAATCCAAACCAGGTATGCACTCTCCACCCAAGTCAAGGTCACCCAGGAATGTAAGGTGCTGTAAAAATTAAAAAAATGGCTTAAAGACAAGTGGTTAGGGTCAGAATAATGTGCAGGTTTTCTCTCAGAGGTATGAAAATTCTAATATAAAGCAGAAAATATAAACACGTTTGTTTTAACACACATCAAAACGGTCAAAATAACTAATTTTCATAATTGTTCTGTACAGGAACCTTGCACCAAACGACAATTACTCAAGATTTATGGATTCGTCTTGCATATAGAGAATTGTACGCTTGCTCCAGGAAGGTGTGTTCTTGTCAGATTCTTCTGTGTAAACAACCAAATTCAGTAAATCTGGATCAGGACTGCGTGTCCTCCATTTGGAGGGCCTCTCTTCACCATACAGATGGACCAAAGTTTTTATTTCATCATCTGCTAGGTCCAGATGTTTACTTTTTTTAAAGTTTTTTTAAGCTGTTTAGCTGGAGCCAGAATAGGGGGAGCCATTCTGGTAACACAGTTATGGTGTAAATCATCAGTCATTGTACTCGCCTCTACTGTGTTTTTGTTGTTTCTGTTGTTTTGCTCCTCCTGTGGGGCTGCGGTTTCTCCCCGGTGCTCCTCTCTGGGCCTGCATCCATGTAGAGGGCCCGCAGTCGTAAACCAACATCCCTCTCGTGATGAAGGATCCAGTGGTTGCTCAAACTCTGGGAGAGGAGTTGAGGTGCGTGGGAGCAGAACCTCTCTGCTCATGGGTCTCAGGCAGTCAGGTCGTTGCTGCTCCCACGAAGGCCCCGGTCGAGGCTCGTCCTCACATGGTCGCCCCTGCTCAAGGGTGCAGAGGTGAGGGCCCCAGGGTGTGCATCTGGGCCTCCTGTAGGTCTTCCTGTAGAGGCAGTCCTCAGCCCCCCGACGGTGCATGGGGTGGCAAACTATTAAGCTAGTTACTGCCATATAATTTCCTTTGGGATCAATAAAGTGCCTACTGTATCTACCTACTTACCTACCTGCCTACCTACCTACCTACCTACCTACCTACTGTTGGCTTTGATTATTATTCGCCCCGAATTCGTTATTTTGGTTTCACTTTGGAAAAAAGGAGAGATACACTTAAACACGACAGACGCTCACTTAAAGTTCCAAACCAGTTTAATTTATCATAAGTTTAAAAGTCACAGAATACATTTGTTATATTTTATAAGCTATATATATATGATCTCATATGAGAAGACAGAGAGAGAGAAAGAAAGAAAGATAGAGAACAAAGAGAACATGAATGCGCATTCAAGGAGACAAGGCCATACAACCTGAAAGTTACTCCCTCGTGGCTTCTTCCTGCGTTGTCTGATGGAGGAGGGAATAACTTATACTTTTATACTCTTCTGTGGGGGTGTTTTCTGCTCTCAACCAATAAGAGAAGTTCTGCTTTGTTTTCTTGTAGGGTGTTTCCTGCCTTAACCAATAAGAGCAGTTTTGCTTTGTTTTCTTGTCCTACCCCACTGCCAGAAAGCTCCTGTTCTGGTTTACCCAGGCCTCAGGGAGTTTCAGCTTACTCTGGTTTCCAAAACTAAATATACAACAATGCTGAGCACCCACAAATCACACACACACTAGTAGACCACCAAGTGACCAATCAGTGCAACTGGACACCAAACCACACCAAAGACACACATAGATTAGGGCTTGTTCTGACACTCCCTGACTGAGCAAACCTGCAAAACCAGAGAATGGCTTTAGGTGGACTTCTCCCATTCTACAAAGTCGTAAAACTGACAAAGAGGCATCAGGTCTCCTCATCATGCTCCAAGCCTGCAGGACAGGCACAAACTGATCATTCTTTAATAACTTCACCAGAATAGATAAGAGAGAGAGACTGGTCATTTTAACACTGTTTGAAAACCCTTCTTGGAGAATAAAAACACGAGGACAAAAACACATTTTTATTTCATAACAAACCCCCTTTGGACCTCAATTCCTGAGGTCCATCCCAAAAGAAATAAAATCACACACCTAATAACGCAACTAAACGTATATATAAACAATATTCAATCAGTTTTTTCCAAAATCCTCCAAGTTATAGTGTTTTAACAAAAGCAGTTGGCGCATCACTTCAGGATCCCTCTTCTCCAGGGTGGACGTGATAAGTCTAACCGTCAAAGACCTTAAACAATGCACGTAGCAGCACCCGCAAGTTATAAGTATGCCTAAGAAAATAGCCAATGATACCATTATAGATACAAACACCTGTTTTCAGGGACCGGAGATCTTTTATCAGCCAATCGTCCAGTGGGTCGTCCAGACCCGAATGAATTCATTAATATGCAAATTGTAGAATATAAGGAAATATATGCAAACTATGAACGATAATAATAGTAAGCGCTTAGGATATTGCAGAATTATGAACCTTAAGTTCCCAAGTTCCTCCTCCAGCAGCAAGGCAGTTGTCTCCTTTGAACACACAAAAATAGAGAAAGAACACAAGATTTATATCACCATCACAGAAACATTAATATACTTTTTGAATGTGCCACACATACTCAGGGGCATTCCCCTGGGTTGCTCGGGAATGTCCTCCTATGTCCCCGAGTTTTCTTCGTGTTATGTGAAACTCTAATATGTAATGTTTTTATCGTTCTAGGTGTCTGTTCTATGTGTGGATATTCCTAGCACCGAGTGGCCCCATAAAACAGAGTCCTTCTGGGCCCGCACGCAACTTTACTCGGCTACTTTGGTCTACAAAGGCACAAGAGTTCGAATGCGAGCTCTTCTTGTTGTCCTGCTCGATCCTCTTAGCTCCTTCCTGGTTCACGGGCTGGAGCACACTGAACCGTGTGGATCCCCTGGCATTGACACGCACTGCCTGTGGTGTACGTTCAGCTACCCCACACGGGTCCGTACTTGACCAGGGCTATCTGGTCTTGCCTCCTGTAAAATCTGTTGAGAAAATCTAAACCACAAACTTTCGACTCGTTAGACTACAACAGGGCCTTCTTGGTTTAACCCAATTCACTCATCTAAGAGAAGGCCCAAACGTGGGTAAATCCATATGAGTTAAATTACTCTCTATTGTCTATCCATAAACCCACTCACAATGGTGCTGATAAGTCAGATTCTAAAACGTAAGCCAATTTCTCCAATGTTATATTAAAATTTGTACCCGGAAATGTGCAATAAAACAAAAATAGAGTTCCATCCTTACCCCCTCAGCTGGAACATTTCCAGGTACCACCTATCATAAACAGAATGTGCCACAGCAAACAACACCCAATCAATTATAAATCAGTAGTACAAAGAATGAATCATGCATGTTAGTTAGGTTTGAAAGAGGCTTAATCTTCATTAGGGTTAATTATGAGTAGTTTTGAGGCGGTTCATACTTACAAAAATACTGTACCTTTTCACTCAGCTTATAGCAGAAATTACACACATAGAAATAACATCACAAGCGGCGGCAGAGCATAATTCACAAAACATTGTACACCTGTGGTTCTATACACCTTTTTCCTGAGTCAATAAGTCACATGTCGTCTCGTCAAGTCAGTTGCTATAAATCTACAGAACCATCATATTTCTAAACACCCTCTGATCAGGTCCACTTCAGGTTTGAGTGGTTCGAGCCTGCAGGCCAGAAAACATTTCCAAGGGGCGTCCCCCATCCTGCTTCACACACTTTCACAGAGGGGGGAAAAAAAAACAGTGTTGTTAATTGCTCATTTGAAATATGCTTGCATCAATACTCCTTCCTCCATGACATGATTAAAAAACGTTCAAGACTGATGCCGCCTCAATATCAACGCAAGTGAACTTTGTTTATAACGCCAATTTATCAGTTATCCTTATTATTCTTTGTATACTAAAATGTATTTACCATCTTTTAGTTAATTAGTTATTTCTAGGAACATTTTCGGCCTAGTTGTTTCTAGGAAACATTTACAATCTAGTTATTTCTAATTAGTTATTTCTAGGGACCAATTTCAACCTTTCTATTTTTAGAAACGTCTGTCAGCGTCCTAACCCCCTTTTGAAACAAAACTCTACCTTGTTTCAATTATGCCAAAGTTATTTGGTTAATAAATTGGAAATTGTGTCTAAATTTACCATCCTTTAACCTAAGCACTAGTGTCAGATGTTTCCTAAACCTCAGCCTATTGCCACCAGTAATTTGGTTTTCACAACCATATAGCTAACAGTAATCTACGATATCATCTCATTTTCTTTAAAATTATAATCATTTACCAAAATGTACCCCTTGTGACACATCAGAATCCCAACATGCACTCCGCCAAGGACAACTGCAAAAACAAACATATAAAAGTTAACTCGTTTTGGGGTCAGGAGCTAGGATCATTTCCCTTGCTCCCCTTCAGCTTCACCACAGAGTTACAGGAACCAGAAGAAGCAAGTCGTCAGATCCACCTGAGCACAGTATAACTAAAAATCATGAAGCCTGCGCTGGCAGGCCCAAATGTGCCTATGTGTTTCATTAAAAATTTATCATAGCAACTGTAGTTTTGATCCCGGCTACTAAGATCAACGACAGATCCTCACAGATCAATATGGGGTGCGGTCTTTGCTGGTGTGAGTGACTTCAGGACCATTTGTTCTCTTGTCTGTTTGGAGAACGTGTTCAGCTTTCTCTTGTTCCAGCCCCCAGTGAGACGTTCACTGGGTTCTGATTCTCGTCCGGACCCCCAAATCCGGACCGTATGTTCTGGCCATTTGTGTCTGATGACCATGTTTTGACAGTTCTTTGAGAAAGTCTTTGCCTCTGCTCGGCTGAAAGTTTTTGTGGACAGTCTTTTGTTCTTTCGGTGCCTTTGTTGTTTTCAGTCGTTCCTTGCGTATGCCCCTCAAAGTTCTTGAGCAAGGTTGCATATGAATCCAGCCATGTTATTGTTCTTCCCAGTGAAGTCACAGTGAGTCAGTTTCTGGACACACCTTCATATTAAATCTGATCCGATCTGATCAATAACCACAGTAGCTGAGATTCAAAAGTCAGATGCTGCATGTGTTTTGACAGAGGCCTATCTTAATGCATATTTACCATTATGTGTTCTGTATAGATGAGGTGGGATTTATAAAACTCACTCTTGCCGTTCCATCAACACTGTTCAATGAGGCTATTTAAAAAATTAAAAAAGTAAAAAATTAAAAAATCATTAACAGACCAGGATCAAATTAATTTTCTGTTAACAATCTTTATTATGGATCCTTCGACGGAGGCATCTTTTAATCTGATCTGCACAACAGATCCAAAACATTAGTTTACCTAAAAGTGAAATAATCAATTTAACCCTGAAATCAAAAAATACTGTAGCCTACTTTTATTTTAGAAAATATAATTTACGGTCTTCTAAGACCCCCTTGCTAGTATACAGTCTATGATAATTAGCAAATTCCTTGAGCCTCCTAAGACCTGCCTTCTTGTTGGATTTATTTATGTATCGTGTATATTTTCATGCCCTCCTAAATTGTCAATTTGAAATTATTAAGCTCAGTGGCTCATTTATTCAAAGCAAAATGTGGGCTCTTTCATTTTGGCCTGTTGTTCCAGGTATCCAGGGGTGTCAAACTCATTTTGATCTGGGGACCGCATACAGCTTAATCTGATCTCAAGGGGGTCAGACCAGAATACTCATTCTAAAGGTCCACTTTTTGTCTTTGTATTAGTACAAAGAATAAATAAATTATAAAGATATTAACATTAAATTAATTGTCCTTTCACATTTTTACTCAGTTTAACATTTAAGTGCATTACATATTAAAAAACTGATCAGTGATTGCACGTTTTAAAACATTTATTCAACAAACTGTTTTGTTAAATACCCTGATGCATGCTCAATAATCCAGGTAGAGAAATCTAAAAAAGCTAAATCTGGGCTTCTGGACATACAAAAAAAAAACAGTTCTGTTAAAACCCTTTCCTGCATGTTAAAAGTACATCAAAATTTAGAAATGAATGAATTTTAAATCCATTTTTCACATCTAGGAAGCAACTAGTCGATTTTTAAAATCCAACTCTCCACTTATTATAAATTGAGATTCAATTTATGTCCTCAATAGATTAAAATTAAATATGTATTTATTTAAGACCTATCTGTGAGGGCTACTCCCTCCTTAGCACTTTGAGATTTCCATTAATGAAAAGTGCGTTATAAATTGAATTCATTACTATTATTATTATTATTTATTTTTCTTCAAACCCCAATCTATCCTCTTCTTTTATTCATCTGACTCCAAACAGTTATTAAAATCTGCACCTGCATCCTTTTACTTTTATTAAATGTTTCAGAACGAATAACCCAACTGGATGACTAAATTAAATAAATAAAAGTAACTCCGACCTGTTTTTGGCTTTTCTAGAAATTATTATGCTCCTGTCTGCAGTACCTTTTTTCGTCCATCAGGGGTCTCTATTATACTCAGGCTCAGTGTTTGCCAGGTGTACGATAATTTTCGTATTTGTACGATAATTTTGCCCTCTGTACGATGTACGATCAATAATCCCGACAAAGGCCAAAAATACAATAATTTCGCCATTCTGTAAACGTGTAGTTGTGACCGGTTTCCATCAGCCTGTCGTGACTGTTTGTCGGAGTTTTTTTTTTTGAACCCTGAAGGCGTCTTGGAATTCCAGCTAATCGTGCTTTTCTAAATGTGACAGAAGACTTTCTGTAGGGGTCTTTAGTTGCCCCCAGACAATAATGTGTATTAATGCCTATGGTTCCCCCCAGTACTGACGCCACAAAGCTGTGAGTGCCTGTTAAACGCTACAGTATTCAACAATAGAGTGACTATCGAGCATACTTATTTTGTTTATGATGGGTGTACGATAATCCTACATTTCTCACCTGGCAACCCTGCTCAGGCTATACACGATTCACGAAACAACTGTGTCTTTTGCGTCCCCATAGTTGCCAAATCCGCTTATTTCCAGCGGCATTGGGCTTGTTTTCCCCTGGAGTCGCTTTCAAATTTGATCAGCCACTTGTGGCGGTTTTTTTTTTCTTGCGGACATTGAGTCGCTTATTTGTGCTTGTTTTGAAGGAGCTGATCGCTTCTTTGGTCTAGCGATCTGGCAACCCTGCTCTTCCGGTCGACGGTCACAAGACGACGTGGACATTCACTGGATCTATTCACAAAAGTACGTCTTCCAAATTGGTAATCCACTTTCTCTGCTTCTTATATTGGGAAACACAAGTATGATGCGTTCGGTTCTACATCCTCACAGCCTATACACAAATTATAAGACTACATCTCGTAACCACGTCGGACCTATGGCTCGTTAGCTTTGCTGTTAGCTGCTAAGTTCGTCTACAAAAACTAAATTTGGATTATTTAAAGTCGATATTGTTTATCTACACGACGCGCCACTGTACGCTTT
>JBBPBX010016233.1:6401-22483 GCA_038048925.1 Garcialebias charrua
AAGATTTGAAGGACATAAAATGAGCTCAGTTCATTTTCTGAAGAAAAAAGTGGCAGAAAAGACTAAATATTTCAAAAAGCTAAAGTTGCACCAATACCAAAAGTATCCTGAAAGAGCTGAACATTTTAATTTCTGATTTGTTGACATAGCACGCTAATTGTGGAACGAGAAAGATGCTGAAATGGATCACAATAGTGTGAATACTTCATTAACATTCACAATATTAATCTCACCTTGTAGAGCTCATTAATATGACTCTGGTCCCAACCTGCAGTGTTAGTCTAAAACGTGCTGTTCAGTCCATCTGGAACACAAAAATGATTTAAAAACAAAAAACAAAATCTGAGCTGAACAGAGTTGTAACAAAAACCTCCAACACTGCCCTCTGGTGGACACTAACCCTAAACCCACCAGCATACTAACCCTAAATGCACTATAAAAATCAAACCGTTCAGCTTTCAAAATGTAACTACCGGTACTTTCCTTCCAATGTGCATAATCCATCTATATGCTGAACATGTAAATATTTACAATACATAAATATAACATCAAATGTTCTAATTACAAAAAAAATCATTCCGGTTTCTTCTAGCGCAGAGGTAAAGTGTGCTGAGCCACAAGGCAAAGGACGTGAGCAATTTGTATGTAACGCATGACTCCCAACTTCTCAGGCCAGGATCCCAGCCGTCTGCTTGGACCCGGTCCGTAAACAAGATCTAATTTCTGAAATTGACGTGTTTGAGGCAAAGTTCCCGTGCCTCCGAAGCAGCGCAGTGTTCCAGGGCTTGGCACAGGCGAGCAGAGAAACTTGGATCAGAACTCGAGGCCGAAATAATGCAGTAAAAACAACTAAAGAGAAATACATAAAAAAGGGAATAACCGTTCAAACAAAAGCAGTTCTGTAACTCGAGAGTTATAATAGAGAAAAAGCAGATTTTGGTCAATATTCGAACATTAAATTTGATCATACTGCAGTTTGATTATTTATGCATTTGAACGTTTCCACAAAGACGAATAAAGTTTGACAGAAGCTGAACCATTTCCCTAAGAATCTGTGAACCTACTGGCAACTTGCTCCTTACAAAACATGCAGCCTGAACTGTAACTGCGTTACACGACTATAGGTAGCAGTTTGTGGCACAGTGGAGACCAAATTCACAACAATGCTGGAAATCCCTTCATGGAAGTCAATGGGATTTTGGCAAAACATGAAAGCGGCCCCTCTGTGGAGCTCTTTACATCCAAAAAACCTTCACAGTAAGCATTTAAAGTTGACTCGGGTCACACAGCAAGTGGTTGGACTTCACATGTTTGATTTCTTTTTTTTGTTTTTTGTTTATAACTTGTATAATTTATTTAAAACACTGCCACACCAAGAAAAAAACAGATGCAATTTTTTTTTCTTTGCATTTCTTTTACCCTAGGGTGATTCATAAACACAATCAAATATTTTTTTTCAACTGACCCTGTGGTTTTTGAAATATTGATCTCCACCAAACGGTTGAGATGCCACTTAATGGTTTAAGTACATGACATAATAAAAATACCAAGTACAGTAGATAAATTAAAATAAAATGCTAATTTAAGCTTATTTCTGCTATTTTAGATAATATTCAGCAGTTTTTTTGCTAATTATTGAACAAATGGCATTCACACATGCATATTTGCAGGAAATGCAATTTCTCTAGTTATTATTATTATAGTTACCATCCTGATTCCGTACGTTTTTCGGAATCCTACTCCTACAATTTTTGTGCTATTTCAACTATTCATCTATCAAAATGTTCAGCTCGTTTAGGACAATCCAGCTATGACTTTTGGTATTGTTGCAACTTTAGCTTTTTGAAATATTTAGCCTTTTCTGCCATTTTTATCTCATTGAAAATGAATGGAGCTTATTTTACATCCTTGATATCTTTAGATCTCTTTACAATATTTTACTACTACTTTCACATTTTGGACCAGCTCAGCTTCCTTGTACAATTTAAAAAAATATTTCAGCTACTTTCAGCTAATTTCAGCTGTTTCTTCAACTGCTTTATGCTCTTTTCAGATTTATTCAGCTTACTTCAACATTTTTGTACTTCTACAGACTTATTTCTGCTAATTTGAGATCATTATTCTCCTTTCAGCTAATTTTTGAAAGATTCAGATATTTCTGGTATTTCAGCTACTATTTAGCTGTTTTATGCTAATTTCAGCTTTATCAGTGATTTCCACATTTAAAAAAAAAATCAATCCAACTTTTTTCAGCCTAATTCAGCAAAACCATGCACCCACTTCATTCTACTAATTTAAGCTTATTTCTGCTATTTTACAATATTCAGCTGTTTTTTTGCTAATTCTTGAACAAATGGCATTCACACATGCATTTTCGCAGGAAATTATTTTGTAAGATAATTATGTTATAATTATTTTTAGTGTATAACACTGTAATAACACTTATTGTTTCATATTTACACTAATAGATGAAAACGACTTTTGATTTTATAGCAAAAAAACAAATGTTAACTACATTACCTTAATTTTCTACATTTACCATGACGTGACAAATCAACCGTTTGGTCAAGCATATTTTAAAATATTATTAGACCTTTAATTTAGTCTCGTAATATTGACTTTCTTCTCATGACTTTCTTCTCATAATATGACGTTATTCACATAATAGACTTTATTCTCGTAATATTATGACTTTATTCTCTTAATATGACTTTTTTCTCATAATATGACTTTATTCTCAATATTCTGACATTTTCTCATATTTTATTCCTGTCCAACTATTCTCATAATATTTCAACTTTGTGTATGACTTAATTCTCATATTATGACTACAGGTATTCTTGTAATATGACGTTATCCTCATAATACGTTATTCTTGTGATATGATGTTACTCTCATATGACTATTCTTGTATAATGACTTTATTCTGACATATGACTTTCTTTTAATATTTCAACTTTATTTTCAAGCAACTTTATTCTCTTAATATGACGTTACTCTCTTAATGTTATTCTCATAATACGACTTTATCTCATAATATTTTGACTATTCTCGTAATATGAAGTTATTCTCGTAATCAGATCTAGAACTACACTACCCAGAAGCCAACAGTACTTTCGGCAACTGATTTCTGCCGAAATGGAGGGAAAGTTTTGCAACACACAGTTCGAAGTAACGATCCATCTATTAAGCTTAATAGAACTGCCAGGAAAGTCGCAAATAATCCTGAAGCTTCCTGACACTCAATTATCCACGCGTACATCAACCTGGATGAGGTGGCGGGCTTTGTCACTGCAGGGTAGGTCTGCTGAACCAGAACTGAGTCCGAGTGGAACAGAGCTGCTGGTTTGCAGAGCTGGTGAGTAAAATTTTGCAGTACTGTACAGGTGCTGGTGATAAAATTAAAATATCATGAACAAGTGGATTATTTCAGTATTCTATTCAAAAAGTGAAACTTGTATTATATTCATTCATTACGCACAGACTGATATATTTCAAATGTTTATTTCTTTTAATGTTGATTATAACTGACAACTAATGAAAACCTCAAATTCAGTATCTCAGAAAATTAGAATATTACTATATGATTTTTAGAAATGTTGGCCCACTGACAAGTATGAACATGAAAAGTGTGATCATGTACAGCACTCAGTATATAGTTAGGGCTCCTTTTGTCTGGATTACTGCAGCAATGTGGCATTGCTTGGAGTCGATCAGTCTGTGGCACTGCTCAGGTGTTATGAGAGTCCAGGTTGCTCTGATAGTGGCCTTCAGCTCTTCTGAATTGTTGGGTCTGGTGTATCACATCTTCCTCTTCACAATACTCCATAGATTTTCTATGGGGTTAAGGTCAGGTGAGTTTGCTGGTCAATTAAGAAAAGGGATGCCATGGTCCTTAAACCAGGTATACCGGTAGCTTTGGCACTGTGTGCAGGTGCCAAGTCCTGTTGGAAAATGAAATCTGCATCTCCATAAAGTTGGTCAGCAGCAGGAAGCATGAAGTGCTCTACAACTTCCTAGTAGACGGCTAAGTTGACCTTGGACATCAGAAAACACACTGGACCAACACCAGCAGATGACATTGCCCCCCAAACCATCACCGACTGTGGCAATTTGACGCTGGACCTCAAGCAACGTGAATTCTGTGTCTCTCCTCGCTTCCTCCAGACTCCGGGACCTTGATTTCCAAAGGAAATGCAAAATTTACTTTCATCAAAGACTTTGGACCACTCAGCAGCAGTCCCAGGTGAGACACTTCTGACACTGTCTCTCGTTCAAGAGTGGCTTGACACAAGTAATGCAACAGCTGAACCCCTTGTCATGCATCAGTTTGTGCATGGTGGTTATTGAAGCACCAACTCCCGCTGCAGTCCACTCTTTGTGTATCTCCCCTACATTTTGAAATGGGTTTTGTTTCACCATCCTCTCCAGGATGCAGTTATCCCCATTACTTGTACACTTTGTTCCTACCACATCTTTTCCTTCCCTTCACCTCTCTATTACCATATTTTCCGGTCTATAAGTTGCACCTTTTTGCCTAATTTTTGCCAACTGCCATCAAAACCGCAAAACGTAACTACTTCTTATCTCAGACCTCCAAAAATCTAAACAAACCTAAAAAATTCTGGAAAACCATCCAATCTCTCTCAGGCATCCCCCAATCATCTGACCTCCCATCACAACTTGTTGACTCTGTTCCTGTGTCAAATAAGCACGAGATCCTGAACTGTTTCAACAAACATTTTGTTGCTTCTAGTTCATTATTTGACACAGTTACAAATGGAAAATCAGCCACTTCATCTAATAATCAAACTTCTACAAATCAAATCCCTCCTACAAGTCAATCCTCAGTTAATCACACCTTCTCTTTTTCTCCGTTCTCAGTCAGTGAGGTAAATAATAATAATAATAATAATGAATTCAATTTATAACGCGCTTTTCATTAGTGAAAATCTCAAAGCGCTACACACATTGAATGCTACACACATTCATACACCGGTAGCGGCAGACCACCATGCAAGGTGCTTTCCAGTCAATAAACTGTTAAAAGACCTTGATCCTAAAAAATCTGCAGGTCCAGATGAACTTCCACCTTATTTCTTAAGGCTGGCTGCTCATATCATTTCAGTCCCTGTGACTCACATCCTTAATCTGTCTATAAGCCAAAACTCCATTCCGGATGCTTGGAAAACAGCCTTTGTTCTTCCTTTGCTGAAGGGAGGTGGCCCCACCTCACTGAACAACTATCGACCAATCTCTAAACTCTGCATTTTAGCCAAGGTTCTAGAAAAACTGATAAACTCTCAGATCAAAAATGATCTGGACTCATTTAACATCTTACCTCTCCATCAATCTAATATCAGGAAAAAACACAGCACAACAACTGCTTCTCTGAAGGTTCTTAATGACGTTGTTGAAGCATTGGATGCTAAGGATTATTGTGCTGCACTTTTCTTAGACCTGTCTAAAGCTTTTGACACTGTGGATCATAACATCCTGTGTCATAAGCTCTCAGAAATCAGTTTCTCCGATCACACCATTGGTTGGTTTTCTAATTATCTTTCCAATCGGAGGCAATGTGTTCAACATAACGGTACTTCTTCCAGTTATTTAACAGTTAAAAATGGTGTACCACAAGGCTCAGTCTTAGGACCAACCCTGTTTACAATCTACATAGCTAATGTAGGTCAGAGCATCCCTGATGCATCCTTACATTTCTATGCTGATGACACAGTTGTTTATTGTCAAGCTAAAACAGTAGCTATGGCTTTCCAGTTTGCAATCCGCTTTTGACATCATCCAGTCAGATTTGTTCCGTCTCAAACTTGTCCTAAATGCTGATAAAACAAAAGGGATGTTTTTTTCAAGTAGGAAGTTGGTCCCATCAGATCTTCCTCTGATTTTATCCTCAAAGGGTGTCCCAATTGAGTTTGTTGATTCCTATAAATATTTGGGTATCTTGGTCGATTCGCATCTCTCTTTTAAACTCCACGTGGAAAACCTAGTAAAAAAATTGAAAGTTAAACTGGGTTTCTTTTTCAGAAACAGATCATGTCGAACATTGAATGCTAGGAAATGCCTTGTATCTGTGACTTTCCTTCCCTCCATTGATTACGGTGACATTATCTACATGAATGCTCCTACAAGCACCCTGCGGATGTTGGATGTTGTCTATCATGGTGCACTAAGATTCATAACTGGCTGTGATTATCGTACCCACCACTGCACCCTGTATTCACTGGTTAACTGGACATCATTAACCTCACGCAGACTCTTCCACTGGTACATTTTCATCTTCAAATCACTTCTTGGTCTGCTGCCCTCATACATCTCCTCCTACATGTCTTTGCGTGAGTGCAGTTACAGCGTGCGCTCTCAGGACATGATCACCTGCAGTGTTCCGTCAGTGAGGGCTGAACTTGGAAAAGAGGCCTTCTCCTACTCCGCTCCTGCTTCCTGGAATGTCTTTCATTGATCTGAAGCGCTCGGCCTTGACCTCTCTAGATGGTTTTGAGAATGTTGGAATCCTGGCGGGAACCAATGCAGATATGTTCCTGTTTTTGATTTTATACATCTACCTTTTTGCTAGTTTTTGATACTTTGTTTAAAACAAATCTGTATTTCTCTCTTGTTTTTCTATTGTTTAAGGAAATTCTACCATTGCTGTTCATCATTCTTTAGTTTGTAGCAGGTCGCTCTTGTAAATGAGTCCACAAGGCTCAATGAGATTTACCTGACTAAATAAAGGTTGAATGAATGAATCATTTGCATGACCTGCAACCCTGAGAGGTGAGACTTGTTTATGGATTTTTTCCCATATTTTTAGACCAATTTCTGGCTCAGATATGACCGTTTTTCATTTTGGCAAAAAATGGTGCAGTACCACTTTTGTCCGCTAGGGTACACCGACCGTTCCCACCTCATGTGTCCGACGTCAGCCTCCTCTGGTCGGACTGACTCTGTCGCTGCCCAGCCTCCTGCTCTGGAGGTATGAACTTAGCAGTGTTTGTTAGCAAAAACGGTTACTATTTATCTAACGAACTACAGGACAGATTTTCTTTAAACTTACAGAAAGTAATTACTTGGTGGTCATTTACAAACTGTTAGCTGCTGGAATTGTGTGAGATAAAATTCAATGTTTTAAGAGCGTAAATGTGTCGCGGCTAGCTACGTTGTTTTTCCGGCTACTATTTATCTAAATAACTCATAAACCATACCACAGATTTTCTTTAAACTTACAGAAAGTAATTACTTGGTGGTCATTTACAAACTGTTAGCTGTTGGAGTTGTTTGAGCTAAAATTTGATTTATTTACAATTTATTTTCGAAACGCGCGCAACCGTTTGGAAGACGTCAAAGCGAAACAATTTAAATCCAGCAGATTTGACCATTACGTGAATTTATTAAGGAACAGTTAAGCTAAGACACATCTTTGCTATAATTTTCAGCAGACAAATAATTGTTTTTACCGTGTTAATCTTGTTAAAAGTCCTTCCATGCATGCTTCTGTGGCCGCCATTTTCAGCAGGGCAGATGACGCGCTGACGCGTCGCGTAGCAGCGACGCATAATAGTTGCGACTTAAATAAAGGTGCGACATGTTTATGGATTTTTCCAATTTATTGCCAATAATTGGACAAAGCAACTTATAGGAAGGTGCGAGTTATCAGGTGAAAAAAACGGATATGTACTTGGACACAGAGCTCTGTGAACAGCCAGCCTCTTCAGCAATTACCTTTGCGTCTTGCCCTCCTTGTGCAATGTGTCAATAGCCGTCTTTTGGACAACTGTCAAGCCAGCAGTCTTCACCATGATTGTGTAGCCTACAGAACTAGACTGAGAGACCATTTAAAGACTAGCACCTGTACAGTACATATGTTGTTAAAATTATTAAGAGTTTAGAACATTGCAAGAGTGTGGGAAGGGTTTACTCCCCAGGAACCAATGCTAGGATCCTGTTTGTGGACTTCAGCTCTGCATTCAACACCATCCTTCCTGCTTTGCTCCAAGACAAGCTCTCTCTGCTCGGTGTACCTGACACCACCTGCAGGTGGATCACTGACTTCCTGACAGACCGGAGTCAGCGCGTGCGGCTGGGGAAAGCTGTCTCGGACACTCAGACCATAAGCACAGGTTCACCACAAGGCTGTGTTCTTTCCCCTCTGCTCTTCTCCCTGTACACCAACTGCTGCACCTCCAACCATGACTCCGTAAAACTTATTAAGTTTGCGGACGACACCACCCTCATCGGGCTCATCTCGGATGATGATGAGTCTGCGTACAGGAGAGAGGTGGGTCGGCTGGTGACCTGGTGCAGCAACAACAACCTGGAGCTCAACGCCCAGAAGACAGTGGAGATGATTGTGGACTTCAGGAAAGACAGAGCCCCTCTGCCCCCCATCACCTTTAACAACACCCCCATCATCATTGGGGACTGCTACCGGTTCCTCGGCACCACCATCACCCAGGACCTCAAGTGGGAGCCAACCATCAGCTCCCTCATCAAAAAGGCTCAGCAGAGGATGTACTTCCTGCGACAGCTGAGGAAGGCCAAGCTGCCGGCCAAGCTGATGGTGCAGTTCTACACGGCCATCATCGAGTCCATCCTCAGCGCGTCCATCACAGTGTGGTACGCCGGGGCCACTGTCAGGGACAGACACAGACTGCAGCGCATTGTGCGCTCTGCTGAGAAGGTAATCGGCTGTAGTCTCCCATCTCTCCATGACCTGTACGTCTCCAGGACTGTGAGGCGAGCAGGTCGGATCACAGCTGACCCTTCTCACCCTGCATACGGTCTGTTCGAACCACTCCCCTCAGGCAGGAGGCTTCGGTCAATTGGGACCAGAACCTCCCGCCATAAAAACAGTTTCTTCCCCTCTGCTGTCAGACTCTTGAACACTCATAACCATGCTACCTCATAACTTGCCTTGGTCGCTGTATTTTGTATTTTGATTGGGAATCACTGTATCACTGTATTTTGATTGCACCACTCTAATTGCACTGTTTCTTAGTAGGTTTTGTTCACTGAATATTGTATTGATTGTATTGATGTTTTATGGTTTATGTTTTTTATGTTTTATGTTTCTATATTTTATGCACCGCTATGCCGAAGCAAATTCCTAGTCTGTGAATTCTGTTCATTGACAATGGCAATAATAAACAGAATCTGAATCTGAAGCCTTTAAATACATAAAAATACTAAAATAAATGGTGTTCCTACTTCACGGTATTTTACCTTTTGCGGTGGTGTGGGGAATGTAACCCCCGCGATAATGGAGGGACTACTGTAAAATATTTTTCAGTCACCGTATGGCAAGACTTGTGGCTGAGTCGCAAATCTCCCAGAATACTTCTACTACTACGACTACGATGTCCTCCACGCGCACGCATGCGCACGCACACCCCCCACCCCACACAAGACTGTTTCTATGCAACTCTTAGCCATCAGGGAGTGACGGTCAGGCGTAGTTAGGACAAAGATAGGACAGAGAAGGTGGGCCGAGATGGTGTAGAGGCAGGGCAGCCGGCTCAGGACCAGAAGGTCTCGGGTTCGATCCCCGGTCACGGCATACCTCGTTGTGTCCCTGGGCAAGACACTTAACTCCGAGTTGCTCCCGGTAGGACAGGCAGCGCCTTGCAAGGCTGTCTACCGCTACCAGTGTATGAATGGGTGGATGGTTGGTACTGTGAAGCGCTTTGGGGTCCCTCAAAGGGTGCTGGAAAGCGCTATATAAGCAAGCTCCATTTACCATAGTTACCACAATAACCTCAATAAGTCACTTGTTTTGGATCTTTACTCGCATTAAAAATCATTTTATTGAAAATCTAAAAAAGCTGTCCATCTCAGCTGCAACAAAGGATTACAAAACAATAATTAAAAAACTAAAAGCAGGAGCATGAAGTTATTTTCTTAACATTCATTGCTGCTTAAGTTTGGTTTAAAAACTAGAGCATGTCGACCTGATGATGTAGCTACAAGTCCCATTTAATGCCCTCCCTTAGTGGACACAATCTATACTTTTTGAAGAAAAATTTAAACGACTACAGTACAACCAAATGAAAGAAGCTCCAAGCTTCACTTCTTGTTGGCGATCCTTTTAGACCGCCTCAAAGGAACTTCTGTAGCTTCTTGTTTCCTGCTGCGTGAAGCCGGCACAGTCTCCTTTATTACGTTCTCCGCTTGCGACAACATTTTCAGGCCAGCTCCTGCAGGCTTTCGTCTCCTCCTCTCAACCCGTTCAGACTCCTCTCCCTCCTCCATCTTTGGCTTTCCTGGAGCTGGTTCTGACAAAGATCCAGGCTTTTGATGCTTCTCTTCTGGTCTCATCCCCGAAACATCTTTTGTGCGCTTTTGTTTCGATCGGATCGTTTTGGGTTTACTTCTGGTTGAGGGACCACAAAATGTTGGCGGTTTAGAGCTTTCACAAAGTTGAACCTCTTCTCCTCCTTGATGTTCTTCAAGATCTTCTGGTTCTTTCAGCGTCTCCAGGGAGTTACACAGCTCCTTTAAAAGTACACAGATTCCTCTAAAGGCAATCCATCCACCGGTCAATTTTTAAATAAATAATTGTTTAAAAATTAAAGTTCACTCACCCCTTTTTGCCGGAGGAGTTCAGATTTCAACTCGGCCAACTGCTTCATCAGCTCCTGGATCTTTAGCTGAAAACATAAAAATAAATTAGATGCAATAATTGCACAAAGACATGGTACAAGTTGAATACTTTACCTCCTCACAAGCAATTTGTTTTTCCAACTGCTCTCTTTTGTCAGCTTTTTGCCTTAAAAATACAAAAGAATATTAGTGGGAAATAAGTTTAAAGGTGCAGTCTGCAGTTTCTAAGTTTTGTAAAAATATATTTTTAACATATTTCTTCCCTCTGTCACTATCTCCTGACAGACTGATGTTAGACAAAGTAATCTCTGAAAAAAACCATAGTCCCCTTGCTTCTCCAGGTGGTAAATAAGCATTTCTAAAAAGCCACAGTGACCCACCGTTAACCAGCCAATAAAAACAGAGCTTCTCACGCTCCTAACCCACGCCACCCCCCCCCCTGTCCCAGCCCCCGCGGCCGCGCAGGTTCTCGTTCAAAGTATTGCAAAGCGATGCAAAACTGTTTTGTATGTGACACAAATGTATTAAATTCCCCTTCTTCATCCCTGATCTGGACTTTTCTTTTGTTTTTTTGCCAAAAGTCAAGTGATCGCTTCCTCCTCCACTGATCCATGACTGAAAAGATGAGGAAATGGATGAATTTGTCACGAGCGAATTAAACTCGGGTTCAACGTGGCTCCGCGAGGCTCAGCAGATTTCATGGTGTTCTGGTGTGCTGGACCAGCGCTCCCTGTTTTTATTTTATTTTTTAGAACGTTTTATTAACATATAATCACAGAACTTCGCAGCAGTTGAGACAGGACATGTAGTGGAGGCGGAGCATTCAGAAACTGCAGCGAGAGCAAGAGGGAGCAGAGCCATATATGGCTCTGAGTGGGGAGGGACCAGAATGCTTTGCCTGTTGAAAATTTTCCTAAGTGCTGCGTTCTACAAAAACTGCAGAGTGCACCTTTAAGTTGCACCGATGACTCAGTACGGAGCCCTGTAAATGCCCATGTATAAAAACAATATAATAATAATTCTCAGCTCATTAAACTAAACATGGATTTTCAAAAATACTTCTAGTTCATTGAAAAAGGACAGTTGGATTTCATAAAATCAATACCCACATATGGGCAAATAATATCTCAAGGGTCAGCAGCCTATTGAACATGTGAAAACTTTTTTTTTTAAACAAGATTTTCTTTAATTTCTTTATTTTTTTTCTTCTTTCGGCTTTTTCCCTGCGTTAGGGGTCACCACAGCGATCTAGTCGCACGAAGATTTGGCCGTTGTTTTTACGCCGGATGCCCTTCCTGACACAACCACAGACCACCGAGCAACCACAGCCCTCTGTGTGGAGTAGAGAGCTGATATCTAGGGTTCCCAGGGGAGCAGATGGTGTGGGTTAAGGGCCTTGCTCAAGGGCCCAGAGTGGGGCAGATGAGGGTGGAGACAGGTGTGACCGCTTCACTTATCCCACCCACATTTTTGATGTTGTCGGTACCGGGGCTTGAACCGGCGATCTTCCGATCACAAGCGCACCTTCTTAACCTCTGCGCCACCACTCCCACAAACAAGATTTTCTTTAATTAATGTACTCTAAAGGCTTAAGCTTCTCTGAATGTTGGAAACAAGAGTTCTGGGGAAAAAAAAACAAATAGATCAGTTTGTAAATACCCTGATGCATGCTCAATAATCCAGGTAGAAAAATCTAAAAAAGCTAAGTCTGGTCCTCTGGACATTCAAAAAAACAAAACAAAGCAAAAAAATTGTAGAAATGTTTCGTCTTTCGTCCGAAAGACTTCCTCAGTCTGAGCTGCTGTATTCAGCTCAGTCTTATAAATAGCACCCTCTCACAGTGGATCAACCAGTTGGCTGATGACAGCCTGAAACCAGCTGCTCACATGATCAAGGAGGACCATCAGCCTAACGATGGATCGTTAGCACCCTGATGGTTGTTTGCTATTCACAGAGGGCTGAGTGATACTAGCAATAACAGCATTGTAAGAGGGGGACAGTTGAACCCGGAGGCCTCCACCCCTGTTTAATGATGGACGGTTTCTTTTCACAAAGATGGCCTCCTTTACTCCTCTCTCAAACCATCGTTCCTCTCTATCAAGGATGTGAACATCTTCATCCTTGAAAGAGTGACCGCTGGCCTGGAGATGAGTGTAGACTGCAGAGTCCTGACCTGATGATGTTGATCTTCTGTGCTGGGCCATCCTTGTACAGGACTCTGTATCACAGAGCAGACAGCGTCCCCACTAACTTAGGAGCCAGACAGAAGGAGAAATCACACACAAAACAGGCTCTAGGGAAATGTGGATATCCTAACTGGGCCTTCCTGAAAGCAGAGAAGAAACCCAAACAGGACTCAAGCAATCAGGTGAAAAGAAGGAACCCAGACCCAGACCAGTGGTCATTCCGTATGTTGCGGGAGTTTCAGAGAAATTGAGACGTTTATTTTCTAAACACAACGTCCCAGTGTCTTTTAAACCCCAAAATACATTACGGCAAAGACTGGTTCATCCCAAAGATCCAGTCCCCCGGCACAAACAGAGTAATATTGTGTATGCTGTTCAGTGTCAGGAGGGCTGTGATCAGTCTTATATCGGGGAAACTAAACAGCCACTGGCCAAAAGGATGGCCCAGCACAGAAGATCAACATCATCAGGTCAGGACTCTGCAGTCTACACTCATCTCCAGGCCAGCGGTCACTCTTTCAGGGATGAAGATGTTCACATCCTTGATAGAGAGGAACGATGGTTTGAGAGAGGAGTAAAGGAGGCCATCTTTGTGAAAAGAAACCGTCCATCATTAAACAGGGGTGGAGGCCTCCGGGTTCAACTGTCCCCCTCTTACAATGCTGTTATTGCTAGTATCACTCAGCCCTCTGTGAATAGCAAACAACCATCAGGGTGCTAACTATCCATCGTTAGGCTGATGGTCCTC
Organism: Garcialebias charrua; assembly: GCA_038048925.1. Lineage (NCBI taxonomy): Eukaryota > Metazoa > Chordata > Actinopteri > Cyprinodontiformes > Rivulidae > Garcialebias > Garcialebias charrua. Next base: position 19,947 of record JBBPBX010016233.1, read on the forward strand.
CTTGATCATGTGAGCAGCTGGTTTCAGCTGTCATCAGCCAACTGGTTGATCCACTGTGAGAGTGATATTTATAAGACTGAGATGAATACAGCAGCTCAGACTGAGGAAGTAGAAAGACGAAACGTTTCTACAATTTTTGTTGCTTTGTTTTGTTTTTTGAATGTCCAGAGGACCAGACTTAGCTTTTTTAGACAGTTTGTAAATAGTTTCTCAATAGTTTCACAGTCACATGTCTGTAGGCAGAATTTATATTTTAGTAATAATTCAGTCTGTGTCACTTATAAACTGCTAAGTAGGTGGTAAATTACTCCCTCTCTCCCTCCTGGGGGTTCTTTGAGCCAGTATTGATCTGGTTCACAGGATCCTATTGTCACATGCAAGGAGGCAGCAAAGCTCAAAATTACCGTTATTTCCGGACTGTAAGCCACTACAGCTTATACAACGCTGCAGCTAATCTATGGATTTTTTTGGACAGGCTAACGGGCTTCATCCATAAAAGTTTATGAGGCTGTTAGACTCATGAATAAATAAAAATAAAATTAAAATAAACACTGCAAAATATCACATCATGGTGATGCTGATATGTTTTCTTGTTGCTGTGTTCATCTGTGACCATCTGTGACCATCTGCTCATACAAACTCATGTTCGTGCTGCTGTTTATTCCCACTATATTAGGCTTAGTGTATTACTAGTTGATGTTTTTCTTAGTTAGTTCTCGATGTTATTACTGTTTTTCTCTTTCATTTGTTGTTGGATGTAACTGGGACCTCGTGTACATAATCTCGTTTTCATCTCATGTACCACATGCGGTGCAAATGACAATAAAGACTCTCTGACTCTGACTCTGACTCTCTTATTCTGATTCTGATTCAAAAACTGCTGCACACACACACTGCTACTTAAAATGACTTATTTAAAAATATTCCTTGCACTTATTTGGATCCATATAATGTAAGCAAATCAGACCAAAACAATTAATTAGACATTACTTTTTTGCAGTCCTCTTCTTGAGCTGATCAACCTTTTTCTTCTTCTCCACCATAAAGCTGTCAACGTCTTGCGGAGTTATCCCAGCCAGAAGCGACATCAAGTCCTGATCCTCAACCTCCGTCAAAGGGGACGTCTTTCTGTGCACCATTGTTGCCCACTTTGTTAGGTCTTCACAGGAGGGGAACTGATGGGGAGGGGATGCAGAAATACAGAAGGTTAAACAGTTTAGCTTTCATTCAGAGGTTTGTGGACGTCCTGACTAGAAGGAGACGTCTGGAAAGTCCCTTTCAAAGTAACCAAAAAAAACACTGCAAGAAAATTTCAGTCCTAGCATCAAGGCATAGCTGCATTTGACTCCTCCACTTTTAGATCACAGCTTGTAAAACTGTTTTGGTGTTGCAGATTTCATCGTCCCACACCATGTTTGATTTTAATCATGGAAGTCTCAAGATGTTTGGTAAATTCTGTCAACCGTCAAACCGGACAGTAAGAGCCGTTACCATCATACCTTCGTGGCATTATGTGAACGCCTCTACTGTGATCCATTTTTCTTCTCTACGCATTTCAGCATCTTTCTCGTTCCACAATTTTTGTACCATTTCAACAAATCATGAATCAAAACGTTCAGCTCTTTCAGGAAAATCCTTCTTAGACTTTTGGTATTGTATTGGTGCAAATTTAGCTTTTTGAAATATTTAGTCTTTTCTGCCACTTTTTCTCATAAAAAAATGAACTGAGCTCATTTTCCATCCTTCATATCTTTAGATCAGTTTACAACTTTTTACTGCTCCTTTCACATTTTGTTCCGCTTCAACTTCTTTCAGCTTCCTTGTGTCCATCCTGCAGCCATTCTCTTCCGCTTATCCGGGGTCAGTTCGCGGGGTAGTAGCCCAAGTAGGGAGGCCCAGACTTCCCTCTCCCCAGCCACTTGGGCCAGCTCCTCCGGTGGAATTCCAAGGTGTTCCCAGGCCAGCCGAGAAACATAGTCCCTCCAGTGTGTCCTGGGTCTTCCTCTGGCTCTCCTCCTGGTGGGATGTACCCGGAGCACCTCACCAGTGTAGTGGAACAGGCCCTCATGCTTGACCTTCAATTACACCTTTTCACATCTCTCTGAAACTTTGAGTGTTACACTTTTCTTGAAGCTCTCAAGGAGACAAGTGGACACTATTTTATTACATTTATTTTGAATTAAGAGACACAAATCAGAAGAGACTTTCTTTAATTTGTGTTAATTCAGAATTAATCAACACAATAACTTCAATATACTGTACCGGTACTGTATTGATCGTGGTTTATGCTGTTAGAATATTATTCACTTCTTCATATGATGAATCAAAACATCACCTGTTATGCATATGAACAGTATATTCTTAATATGTGTATGATTTTACTAAGCTGGTATATTTTAAATATGCCAAAGTGAAGAACAAGTCAGAATAATCCGTTATGGAAATGTTTAGAGACACTATGATCAAGTCGTAGACTAAACTTGTCGTCTGTCTCCTTTCTCTGAAAACAAATTCATCTGTTCACAAAACAGATGCTC
>JBBPBX010016233.1:23024-42420 GCA_038048925.1 Garcialebias charrua
TTCCTGGTTAAAAACACACCACTCCCTCAATCTTTCAACCTCCATTTTCTTCCTCCTAAACTTTCTCCTCTTTAAACTTTACTTCTAAAAGTAAAACTGTAAGCTTGTGCCGCAGAAATAAGTTAATATAAGACCCATTAACTTGTGTTCTGTTGTTCCTATGTTTTAATCTGCTGAAAAGTTAGTTATAGGAAACTGATCGATCAATCTATGTAAATATGTTTTGATTGTAATTTGATGATTTGTTATTAAATGATTCTACCTTTGGTAGGTCAACATAATAACGTCTTTTGTCAATTACATTTCATCACTGAGTCACAGAATTATTGGTATTAATCTGAAAAAGATGAGAACCCGTTTAATTGATGGTACGTTTGTGTCAGATAAAATCTACTCAAATCTATCATCTAAATTATAGATAAGTCAGCAAACTGATTATTTATATATTTTATTACACCAGGGAGGCGTTCAGGAGGCATCCTAACCAAATGCCCGAGCCACCTCAACTGGCTCCTCTCAATGTGGAGAAGCAGTGGCTCTACTCCGAGTCCCTCCCGAATGACCGAGCTTCTCACCCTATCTCTAAAGCCTGGTTTATACTTCTTGTCTTACGTCTTTTACCCCCCGTTGAGTGCCCAGCGATGACGTAATTGCGTGTGTGTCACCGACCGCATTTGAGTGTTTATACTTTAAAAAGACTGGGGGATACATTATAGAAATCCCTCCCTCTTCCCTCCCACTGCATAAGTCACGCGCACTCCCACCGGACCGCCTCGGCAAGTTTCTCTTCAAAACTATCCATGTCAAAGCAAAAACAAAAACCTGCTTCTGGAAAGCCGTTTTCGCACTGCACAGCCCTCCCCTGAATGAAATTCAGCTCGCGCTGAAAGGCGGAAATGCTCTGATGGGTGCGCGCTTCGTGTTATTTACTCATTCATTCAGTCATTCAACCTTTATTTAGTCTTTTATTTACCTTCTGAAATAAGCTGATTTGTAATCAGTTGTTAAAAAAATGTAACTCAGAAACACTAATATATATATTCAGCTAACACATTTTTTTTTTGGCGTTTCTGTAGTTATGTTTTAATGAAATTCAGCTCGCGCTGAAAGGCGCAAACAAAAAACGCCCACAAACTTTGAACCAATCACACACTGCAAGCCGCATCGTCCGCATCTCACAGTTCTTACTGGGGGCCATGTACAAGACAGCTGTCACCGGGGGATCGCAGCGGGAGTGCAGACGGAAGTTCCGCAACCTTTTTTCACTCAACGGGGGGTAAAAGATGTAAGACAAGAAGTATAAACCAGGCTTTAGGGACAGCCCAGACACCTTGTGGAGAAAACTCATTTCGGTCAGGCAACCTTGGCGGAGTCCAACTCTCACTGGGAATGAGCCCGACTTAATACCGGCAATGTGGACTAAGCTCTGACACTGGTCGTACAGAGACCTAACAGCCCATATCAATGAGCCTGGTACCCCATGCTCCCGGAGTACTGCCCAAAGGGCTCCCTACAGGGCTCCCCGAGGGACGCAGTCGAACGCCTTCTCCAAGTCCACAAAGCACATGTAGACTGGTTGGGCAAACTCCCATGCACCTTCCAGGGTGCAGAGCTGGTCCAGTGTTCCACGACCAGGAAGAAAACCGCACTGCTCCTCCTGAATCCGAGGTTCAACTATCCAACAGACCCTCCTCTCCAGAACCCCCGAATAGACCTACCAGGGAGAATTAAGAGTGTGAAACCCCTGTAGTTGGAACACACTCTAAGGTCCCCCTTTTTGAATAGGGGGACCACCATCCCAATCTGCCAATTCAGTGGAACTGCCCCCAATGTCCACACAGTATTGCAGAGTCATGTAAGCCAACACAACCCCACAACATCCAGAGCCTCACTGCTCTGGCTCTGAAACCAGTTTCAGAGCCAGAGCCATGCATTGAGGTGAGTGATTAGTTTTAGCTGGAACCGCTCAACCTCACACACCAGCTCAGGCTCCTTCCCCACCAGAGAGGTAACATTCCACGTCCCAATAGCCAGCTTCTGTAACCGTCGATCAGACCGGCAGGGTCCCCACCCTCGGCCACAACCCATCCCACATTGCACCCGACCCCTTTGGCCCCATCCTACAGGTGGTGAGCCAAAGCTTCCTTGTGTAATATTAAATATTTTTTCAGCCACTTTCAGCTAACTTCAGCTTTTTTTCCCCCCCAGCTGTTTTGTGCTATATTTGTTATGTCCGCTAACTACGACATTTTTGTGGTGCTTCTAGCATGTTTCTGCTAATTTCAACTTATACTCCTGCTTATTTCTGCAAGTTCCAACTTTTTCTGCTATTTCAGCTACTATTTAGCAGTTTTTATGCTAATTTTAGCTTTTTCATCTAATTCCACATTTGTTGCACTCATTTTAACTTTTTCAGCCCAGTTCAGCAAAATGGTGCTCTTTCTACTTCCTTCTGGCAATTTAGGCTTCTTTCTAATTTTTTAGGTACTTTTCAGCAGTTTTTGTTAATTTCAGTTATTTTCAGATAATATCCACTTTATCGCACTCATTTCTGCTTCTTTCAGCCTAATTGAGCAAAAGAGTTCTTTCTGCTAATTTACTGTAAGCTTGTTCTACCTTTTCAACTAGATTTTTAGCATTTTTCAGCTAATTTCAGAATTTTTCAGATAAATTCAAGTTTTTGTGTTAAGTTTTGCTATACTTTCAACTTAATTTATTTATTTCCACAAATTTCAGCTTGGTATGAGCATTTCTGCTTTTTTCTGCTAGTTTCAGAATTTTCTGCAATGTCAGCTTCTATTGCTGTTTATGCTTATTTTAGCTTTTCCAGATAATTCCACATTTTTAGCTCATTTCCCGCTTCTGACTGTTAAAGCTTTTTTCTGCCTTTTCAGCTATTTTTCAGCCATTTTTGCTAATTTCAGCTTTTTGAGCTAATTTCCTAATTTTTGTGCTCATTTCTGCTTATTTAAACCTAATTCAGCTGAAGCAAACATGAGGGAGACCATATATTGTGTCTTTAAACACATATAGTGCCACCCAGATGTAAAAGGATTTTAACAGGGGTCAGTATTAAGCTGACCTCTTTATCCTTAATTAATTTACTTATTCAGATTGAATAGTAATTTCACGGATTCTTTTCTTTTTCAGTTTACCCAATATTTCTGTGATCTTTATGATGGATAAATAAATAAAGCCATTAAGTGACAGAGACGTTAACTTAGTTTGATATGTCAAAGACACTATCATTTATTTAAAATAAATCAACTAAATTAACACCATTACACTTGATTGACATGATTTCACTTTCTTTCAATTTAACACGTCAGCACACTTGAATTACAACACAACAGACCTAAATACAGGGTGTTAAACATATTTAGTCTGGGGGCTCTTTAACTTAATTAGTTTCCAGCTTAGAATTCAGGGAAAGGAGATAGGAGGAAGATGGTTTAAAGGAAATTATCGTGAGCATGTTACCAAAAGTGACACTTTCCTTCCGACTTCTGCTGAACCCCAGGTACGTTTGTAAACAGCTCTTTACCTTTTGACGACAGCCCGGTAAGAGAGAAGACCTTGTAGCTTTTCAGATGCACGGGTCCTTGTGGGAACCAGTACCTCCGAGCAGGTTATTCGTTTACCTTCCAACGTCTCCTGGTTTCGCGTTGGTCATCAGAAAATGCGTCAGCTCCTGGCCTCTGACTTCAAGATAACTATTCCATGAAGGAATAAACAAAGTTTTGAGCTTACGCTCGTTCGAAGTGGACTCATAACAGCCTGTTATTAGTCCTTAGCTGGACGACATGCCCTTAGCGTGTGGCTAAACGTCCATCCAGCTCTTTGGGAAAGTTCACATCTCTTTTGAAGTTCCCAGCAAACTCTGAAGCGTTCATGCAAACAAACGCTTTTACTCAAAAATGTTGAGATTAGAACACACTTTCCTCATTGGTCCGTGGGCCAAGAGGAGTGTGAAAACGTGAAGTGGAAACTCAAGGTTGACAGCAAGTCTGCTTAGATAACAAAGAGGAATGTTTTGGAAAAGTGTCTGAAAGAGAGGAGACATCTCGACGCTAACGAGAATTTTAGCTGAACTCAACAAAAACAACTCCTGAGCAAGTCAATCTGACACCTCATTCAACTTTGTCATAGATATTTTGAGTAGACACTTTCATTTGGTCAAGTAACACAGTAATACTCCATATTAAAAGAATAACAGCATATAACATATATCATGAAAATGACAAAAGTTATTATTTTGATTACCGTATTCTCCGGTGTATAATACGCACTTTTTTTGCTCATTTGAATATCCTGCGTATTATACACCGAAGCGTATTATCTATGGATTTTTTCCCATATTTTTAGACCCATTTTTAGCTCTGATTCGCCGTTTTTCATTTTGGCCAAAAATGGTGCAGTACCAGTTTCGGCCGCTATGGGCGCTAATGCACCCTGTAGTCTGTTTATTCAAACTGTTTAAATTCATGCTGAATAGCAAATGTTATTCCAAAATGTTATTCATGAAGGATTTCCCTTCTCAAACCTGCAGTGAAGATTCAGTGACACTGTTTATCTCATTTTAGTTTGAGCTCAGGACAATCTCCTCAGAAGAGACTTTTGTTTTTGTCCTAATTAATAATCAGATGAACAATATCTGTTTTTGCTATTATCATTAACATAGGTCCCATATGTGACGCTTTAATGACGTTGTTTTAACCAAACCAACAGGTTAACAGTGTTGTGTGTAGTGTTAAGATCAGTTTTTATCATAAAATGCTGACATCTGAAACTAACACTTTATCTTTCTGACAATTTGTAATGTTTGATTCAAATTAAAAGTAATAAAAGTATTACTGTCCCTTCAGGAATAACTCACAAAAAGTTCATTACTGAGAGCGATCAGAGAAATGTTTCTGAGGTCACGGTTGCATCACTGCAGTTTCAATGGGTTTGGCGCCATCTAGTGGCCATAAAAAAGACTGTCACGGCAGCGCGTATTATACACCGAAGCGTATTATCTAAGGGTTTTTCTGATTTATTTCCAAAAATATGACAAAGCGTATTATACACCGGAGCGTATTATACACCGAAGAATACGGTACATTAGAATAAAATCAAAGATAGAAATAGTCTCTTTTGGTGACTATATTCTCAGATTACAACTAATGGAATAATTTGTGGTAAATGTCTTGCTTTACTGAGAGGTCAGTAAAGGTAATCTCTGGAACAGTTCAAAAATACACAGGTGTATCAAAGTGGACACGGTCATGCCCACTACACAGCAAATGTGTGTTCTTTCTGCTTTCTTCTGTTGATTTAGTCCTGTTTATCCATCCAAGTTTTTAGCTAATTTCAGCCATTTTTCCTGCCAATTTTTCAGTAATAAGCATTCACACTGGATTTTTCACAGGAAATGCAATTTCTCTAGTTTACAATACAACATCCATCAAGAACATTCACTCTCAGAATATGAGCCAGGGACGACTCGACTCCAACCACACCTGTTTCTTGCCCAACAGCAGTCAGATACCTTGTTGAGTTCATCCAGTGCCATCTCTCTGGAAGCATAAGCCAGCTCCAAGGCCATCGTTTCATTCTTCAGCTTCTTCTGCATCACCAACAGATCTCCCTGAAAACGTTTTCACACCGAGTCAGCGCATTCAACAGGAGAGCAGCAAAACTTTACGTATCCAAAGTTACCTGGAGCTTTTTGACGAGCTGTTCTTCCTTCATCTTTTTAATGAATTCCAAGTCACTTGGTGTGACCTCATAGCCCTTCATTCCTTTCAGCATGTTCTGAAGAGTACTGGTAGCTAGTTTTTAAAAGCAAAGATAATGAATAATTCCAGCACGTGTATGTAAAAATTTTGTCACTCGAAGTTCAGTAAAATCCTGCAAACCATGTATAAAAGCACCTGTTCCAATAAAGCTGCTATTAATAGCTGGACTTTGTTTGCTTGCAGAGTCAGCCTGGAAAAAAGATTTGTTTAAAAAAAATATATATGAAAGACATTTTGTAAATGGACAGCAGAAGAACAAGCGTACGTCTGGATTACAATCTGGAGCCTCAGTCTCCTCCTCCAGCTCACTAAACTCCTGCTTCTTTACAGAGGTCTTCGGTGGAGTCCGAGGGATCTGTCGACCTGATGAGATGCGGTTTCCAAACCGACTGAGTTTCTGAGTTTCAAGTCTATCCGACATGCTTTCTCTTGGAGCTACGTAAACACACACACACACACACACACACACACACACACACACACACACACACACACAAAAACAGTTTATCCAACAAGGTTAAGTCAGGTCTTCTGGACGGATTCTTTGTTTTAACTTTTTTTCCCCACATAACTGCACATATAACAGTGTAAAGTCAAAGAAATACAGAAAACTGTGTCCTAATAATACCTCTGAGCTCTGATTGTATTTTAGTCTTGCAGACATTATTCAATAAGGCCCCATTGCACGACACCAGCTCCTGGTGGACTGGAGGTTTTTGACCACAGATCTCAGAGTGGAGATTTTCAGGGATCCCCCAAAGAGGTGTAAAAAGTCCCCACTGAGGTGTCAAAGCACATGCGCACTAGACGCACGCGTGGACCAACGGTATATTTTTTATCAACAATGGCGCCTGAGTATAATGTATCGTATCTTCCAGCCTGTAAGTCGCAGTTTTTTGCACAATTTACACGCCCTGTGACTTATACACCGAAGCAATGTTTTTTTTCCCTTCCCATACTTATAAAACAAATTTTGGCTGAGATCCCAAGTAACAGAGAACGTTAAACTAACGTTCTGGTATGGTTCTTACATGGTTCTGTTAGATCACAACGTTCTTAAAACGTTCTTTGAAGGTTTTGACTAACGTTTGAACAAACCTAGATATAACGTTCTAACCTAACGTTCTTAGAACGTTCAACAAACGTTCCCTTTGCCATCTGCCAGTTTCTTTACACAAAGTATTTTCACACTGGTTTATTTTTCTGTTTTAAACGTTTTGTCAGTTTTTTGAAACAGCTCGAGCTGTTTTTTTATATTGTGTATATATATATATATATATATATATATATATATATATATATATATATATATATAGTATATTGTTATTATTATTATTGAGCATGCATCAGGGTATTATTATTATCATCATTATTATTATCATTATTCAATTTTATTCTGCGTTACTCCAGGCGTGAAACGTGAAGTACTGCTTTCTGCCCTTTTTCTATTTGTGGTCTTCATGCGTTATGATTGGATTGGGGGTAGAACGTGATCATGTACGTCCCAACCAATCAACGCCACTCTTGCTTGTCAGGTTGCATGTGAACTTTGTCCTAACCAATCAACGCCTCTCTTGTTTATCGGGGGAAGTAGCATGTGATCATATCCAACCAATCAACGCCTCTTGCGCTTCGTTCAAATGTAGCTATTTCCTGTTCATCTGTTGGACAAGAAGCTGTTGTTGTGTCGGACTCAGCGCTCGTAAAACTTGCTTTTTATTAGACGTCGACTGGTCTGACTCTGGACGACGACTGGACATTCAGTTGGAAGTTGAAGGTAATCGGTTCTGTTTTGTTTATTTGCTAGCTGTTTTAGCTCTGTTCACTTGAATGAACAAAACCTGCTGTTGCTAAAAGCTAAGCTAACAACGAGCTAAAACGGGTGTTTATGCTGCTGAGGCAGATAATTTGAGGCAAGTAAAACACTGCAGGTTAGGTTATTCTAGCGTTTAAATAAGCCATATATGCTACGAGTTTTTTTTTTTTTTGGCTTAGTTCCTGGATGGTTTTTCAAAGAGACAAGGCCCCGCATCCTCTCGATGTTTGCGTCGCATGTCTGTTAACACACATGCGCTCACTAGCCAGCAGAACAATAACCGCAGCCAGGCTGAAATACTAATTTACTTTAAATACGTATTTCAGCAACATACTGTTTTTGTAGCTGCTTAAACAAGAGGCTGAAGGAAGACCTCGTGAATGAGATCTCATTCACACAGTCTTGAGAGGTCTTGAGAGTCAATTACTTTCTGACAGTTTCATTAAAGATTTACTGGTACATGAGATATTTTACTAACAGACACACAGGCAGGCTAATATGAGTGCCAGACTTTGGTGGGGGTGGTGCTACATAGTTCATAGTAACACAGCAGAGGTGTTTGTCCCTTGTTGATGTGAATCTTTAGGATTGAATCCTCTTTATTTGTCTCCAAGTTGATGGAAGCATCAATGTCATCAGCATGAAAAATCTGTCAAGCACAAAGAAAGGTAGGCCTATCAGATTGTGATCACATAACTGGTTTGAAAGTGGCTGATAGGTAGTTATTTTAGATTTCTTGTAAACCTGTCTTAAAATGTAAGGGGTTCTGGACTTTGCAGGGGTCTGAAACCTGCGGCTCTGGAGCCACATGTGGCTCTTTGGTCCCTCAGCAGTGGCTCTTCCAAGCTTTGATCAAAAATAACTTTAAACTGAATTTTATTTGTTCTTATAACAACAAAAAGGGCTAGTTTTAGCAGTTTTTCCTGTCTTTTCCTTTGCAAATGTGTGAATACTAGAACTAATAGAAGGAGTAAAACATAAGTTAACTTTATTTATTCAAAGTAGGATATTTAATTTTTCCACAATTAAAATAATTTACCTAGACCTGCATAGTTCATTATTTTATTTTTTAATTGGGAAAGATCACATTATTTTGGACATTTATCTGGACTCGTTTTGTTCAGTGGTAACTGAACTGGTCGGAGGAAGACAAGACTGGTGTCTTTCTCCCGTTCAGCCCCCTGGTACACTGATGAGCTGCGCAGGATGAAGGCAACTGGCCGTGCTATTGAGAGACGTGTAAAATCATCTGGTCTCTCTGTACATAAGCAGGCATACAAAGAACATCAGAAAGCATACGCCTATTCTCTTAAAGAAGCACGCTCCAAATATTATTCCAACATCATCAACACCTGCCCTGGTAACTCTAAACAGCTCTTCTCCACAGTAACTCATCTACTTAATCCCATTAAACAAACTTCTGAGGAATCTAAAAAAGCTAAGTCTGGTCCTCTGGACATTCTGAGGAATGTGTTCAAAAATGCGACCTGTTCCTTTCATCATTTAAAAACAAAATTGACACCATCAGATCTCAGCTTCACAACCTCCCTGATCTTCGTTTACCATCTACCCGTCTGCATCCTGGGTCCCTGAGCAGCTTTGATGAGGTTGTTCAGAGTGAGGTGGAGTCCATCATAAAGAAAATGAAGCCTTCATCCTGCGCCCTGGATCCCTTCCCCTCATCTCTCATAAAATCCAATCACTCTGCAATAAGCCCATTAATCACACAAATAATAAATCAGTCTCTACAATCTGGTCATGTTCCACTGCCTCTAAAAACTGCCATCATTAGGCCTCTTCTGAAAAAATCTAATTTGGATCCCGACATTTTTTCTAATTACCGCCCAATTTCCCACCTCCCGTTTCTGTCTAAAGTGCTGGAAAAAGCAGTTGCTGCTCAGCTGCAGGACCACCTACAGCAACACTCTCTGTACGAGAAGTTCCAGTCGGGATTCAGAGTAGCTCACAGTACTGAGACTGCATTACTGAGAGTTACAAATGATATCCTCATGGCTGCTGACACTGGCTCTCCCTCCGTCCTTGTCCTCCTTGACCTCACTGCAGCCTTCGACACTGTGGACCATAATATCCTCCTCCACCGTCTTCATGTGGAGGTCGGTCTCTGTGACACTGTCCTGGACTGGTTCAAATCTTTCCTCTCCGATAGGCTGGAATGCGTTAGTCTTGGCAATGCCACTTCCCAGACAGTCGGTGTCTCCTGTGGTGTCCCTCAAGGGTCAGTTCTGGGGCCCCTGCTGTTTTCCCTTTACATGCTGCCTTTAGGTCAAATTATTAATCAGTTCAACATTTCTTTTCACTGCTATGCCGACGACACACAGCTTTACATCAGGACTGGATCATCCTCATCATCCCCATCTCCATCTTCACTCACTGCCCTCTCTACCTGCCTGGAGGAAATAAGGGCATGGATGAATCAGAACTTTCTTCAATTAAACTGCTCCAAGACTGAGGCCATAATGATTGGCACCCCTCACCAGATACAAACATCAACTTTAACAACAATCTCCTTCTCTGGTCAAGACATCCCCCTCTCCACCTCTGTTACAAATCTTGGAATAAAAATGGACTCTCATCTTACATTTGAAAATCACATTAAGCATCTGTTTAAAACCTGCTTCTTCCATCTTCGAAACATCTCCAGACTTCGCCCATCTCTGACTTTTTCCGATGCTGAGAAACTCGTCCATGCCTTTGTCTCCTCCAGGCTCGACTACTGCAACTCCCTGTTTATTGGAATCCCTGGCAAAAATCTTCAGAAACTTCAATATATTCAAAACAGTGCAGCAAGGATTTTATTGAGAGCTCGTAAATTTGAACATATTACACCCATTCTCCATAACCTCCATTGGCTTCCTGTCACCTACAGAATTCAATACAAAACTGCTCTCATTACACACCAATGCTTACACGGAACTTCACCTGACTATCTAAAGGACATTCTTGCACCATATTCATCCACCCGGTCTCTACGATCACAGAACAGTAATCTACTTCACATTCCACGAACCAAATTAAGGACCATGGGAGACAGGGCATTCTGTGTGGCTGCCCCCCGCCTATGGAACTCCCTCCCTGACTGCCTGAGAGCTCCACAGTCACTGGTTGACTTTAAAAGCGGTTTAAAGACTTTTCTTTTTAAGCAAGCCTATTCTGCCTCCGCATGATTTTATCTTTGATCTTGGTTGATAGTATTATTGATTTTACTTGATTTTATCACTTGTTTTATTTTTTTATTTTTTTAAGCAGGCCTATTCTGCCTCCACATGATTCTGTCTTTAATCTTAGTTGATACCATTATTGATTTTATTTGATTTTATCACTTGTTTTATTGTTGTAGCACTTTGAGATTTTTATTAATGAAAAGTGCGGTATAAATTGAATTTATTATTATTATTATTTTTCCTTCTTTATGATAATCTGGTCTTTTTTAGTCTTAAAATGTAAAAATATCAACAAATCATTAGACATTTTCAGCTTTACAATGGCCAGAAAACTACCGGTCAGAAAATTGTCCTCTCACAAACTTAAAGTGGTCTGTGGTGATGTTTAATCATTATTTGGTTAACAAGATCCATGTGTTTTGCAGGTGCCTGTTGTGCCGGATGTAGAAGTCCCAAGGCGAAAGGTGAAGTCTCTACGGACTACCAGCTCAGCCTTGCTGGTTGTAGATCTTGCCGTGCTCATCTACGGGAGAGAGTTATTGGCCAATTGAAGTTTGACTGGGAGGCAATCGGGGACTCATAAAGATGTGGAGTCAAAGCCTTTGGCCAACACAAAGCTTGATACTTGGTGAGTGTATATAATGTAGGACAAAACTCTGCTCTCTCCTCACCATCCTACTACCTCCTGCAGCTCCTCTCCATCATCACCTGTACATCAACACATTGTGCCTAACAGTGAGTTGAACTGGTTTTCTGTCTGTGTTTTCTGTTTTTATTGCAGGTCATGACCCTGCTTTAACTTCACATGTTCATGTTTGTGTCTCTTTCAACAGACAAAACCTGTTGCACCTGACGTCATGGGCAGACCTGTGTCCTCTGCTTTCTCCTCACCATCCTACTACCTCCTGCAGCTCCTCTCCATCATCACGTGTGCGTCAACACCTTGTGCCTAACAGTGAGTTGAACTTGTTTTCTGTCTGTGTTTTCTGTTTTTATTGCAGGTCATGACCCTGCTTTAACTTCACATGTTCATGTTTGTGTCTCTTTCAACAGACAAAACCTGTTGCACCTGACGTCATGGGCAGACCTGTGTCCTCTGCTTTCTCCTCACCATCCTACTACCTCCTGCAGCTCCTCTCCATCATCACGTGTGCGTCAACACCTTGTGCCTAACGGTGAGTTGAACTTGTTTTCTGTCTGTGTTTTCTGTTTTTATTGCAGATCATGACCCTGCTTTAACTTCACATGTTCATGTTTGTGTCTCTTTCAACAGACAAAACCTGTTGCACCTGACGTCATGGGCAGACCTGTGTCCTCTGCTTTCTCCTCACCATCCTACTACCTCCTGCAGCTCCTCTCCATCATCACGTGTGCGTCAACACCTTGTGCCTAACGGTGAGTTGAACTTGTTTTCTGTCTGTGTTTTCTGTTTTTATTGCAGGTCATGACCCTGCTTTAACTTCACATGTTCATGTTTGTGTCTCTTTCAACAGACAAAACCTGTTGCACCTGACGTCATGGGCAGACCTGTGTCCTCTGCTCTCTCCTCACCATCCTACTACCTCCTGCAGCTCCTCTCCATCATCACCTGTACATCAACACCTTGTGCCTAACCCTGTCATGTATCCACATCAATGACTGCTGCCAAAACAGGAAAACACACCTGACCTGATGGACAGACCTGCTCTCATCAAGACCACACACCTACCTGAACTCACATCTGGACTCCCATGTACCCATCATTCATGGTTGAATCATTGCTCAATGGCTAAGCAGTTCCATCTGATCCATGTTTGAACATGAGAACCACCTAATAAGCCTGTCTACCTCCACTTCAATCAAAGTAAGGGAATTTTCTTTTCTATGCTGTTTTTGTGCTGCTTCTAGCTTTTTAAAGTTCCTGGACTGTACACTAAGGCACTGGTTTTTATACATGATGGTTGCAACATGTTTCTGATGGATGTCAATTGCTCCTGATGATGTGATTTGATAATGATAGTTGAAAACTGTTTATGATGGATATCAATTGCTCCTGATGGTTGAGAAATGTTTATGATGGATCTGCTTTGCTAATGATGGTTGAGAACTGTTTCTGAAACAACACTGAAGTTGTTTATATGTGAACACATGTTGGATCACCAGATTTCTCGCTCCATGTTTTAAAAGGAGGATTAGCTGAAAGTATTTTGTTAGATCACCAGATTTCACGCTCCATGTTTTAAAAAGGAGGATTATCTGAATGTATTTATGTCGGATCACCAGATTACTCGCCCCTTGTTTTTGAAAGAGGGTTAGTTTTACTAGAACTTCATACTGAATATGTGACCCATCACATCATCAAACAGGGGTTAAAGTCAAATTTGGTCAAAATGACCTACAAGCAAACATATATATTACTGACTTTTAGAAATAAATTTTCTTACTTGGATCATCCTGACAAATTCATCGTATTGTCTTAATAATCAGGAAAATGGTTTGATATTTGGTGTGAAGATTTTATTTCAGATATTTAATTTAAACCTTAGATCATCCTGACAAATTCATCGTATTGTCTTAATAATCAGGAAAATGGTTTGATATTTGGTGTGAAGATTTTATTTCAGATATTTAATTTAAACCATTTGATAAGTTATTCATTCATCTTATTTACATCTTATTTACTATCTAAATTTACGCAAACCACTTTGAAAAATAAACCTATTTGATGTGATGGGTCACAAATTTATTATTCAGCTTCTTTTGTTAGATTTGATTTAAGAATTGTGGACATTTTTAATAAAACTTGAAAGGTTTCATTTGTGCAATGGAGATTTATTTAGCCAACTTAAATTTCTCATTACAATGACAGTATTGTTCAGGTACTTGTATTTGAAAGCTAGAAATCATGGCAAAACACATATTTAATTTGATTTATGTTCAAGCTGGACTTTTAAGTTTAAAGAAAGGGACAATGTAGTTTGGAATAGTTCACATTTTTGGTTTGGAAAAAATAAACATTTGAGTTTTCTTTCTTATAACACAAGTGTACTTTTGTTTGTTTGCAATTGTTCTCTCTGGGAGGTTAAAAACATTGTTCAGTAGACGAATAAATAACTTTGAATCTATTTTGATTGTTCATAATTTGCACTAAATGTATGAATCCATATATAATAATAATAAAATTTATGGAATGTTCTAGGAAAGTTCTAGCAGAACGTTCTCACCTAACGTTCTGAGAACCACGAGAAAACTCCACACCAGAACGTTCTCAGAACGTTAGGAGGGAACGTTCCCGTAACCTAAAAATAACGTTCTCAGAACGTTCTCATAACGTTCTCAGAACGTTCTCACTAACGTTCTGAGAACCACGAGAAAACTCCACACCAGAACGTTCTCAGAACGTTAGGAGGGAACGTTCCCGTAACCTAAAAATAACGTTCTCAGAACGTTCTCAGAACGTTCTTCTGTTACTTGGGATATGACTGTTTTCAGTCATTCTGACATTGAAAATATTGAACACTACCATTTTCAGCCGCTAGATGGCACTTGAACAATGTGGCATGCCATTGTGTCATGTAATAGGGAAAAGTTGCTATTAATGATACAATCGGCTTGCCATAAATTACCACTTTTGTCCAGCTCACCTGGCGCAACTGTCAAATCAGCTTCATTTTGCTGCGCCGCCCCGGCAAAATGTCAAATGTCTTTTTGGTAGTCCTTTCTTGTCTTGAACCACTTTGGACATGTCTGCCTGCCTGGGAGGAGTCGACGAGGGACAGGACAGCCCCCAGAAACCATCTTGGCTACAGCAAACTGGTTGGTCCACTTAAGTTTACTTGGTGTGGTAACTTCAGTGTGCTTGGGACTACTCTGACTGACGAAGCCCTCTGGAGTGAGGGTGAAACGTTTCTACCAAAAAGAAACTGTCCAGATGAACTGATTGAGAATGAGCGGGTTACATATAGCAGCTTTAAGTAAAAGTTCAAGTGAGACACACCGTTGCTTTAATGCTGAACAAGCAACTACTGTACTGGTAATTGTTTTAAGTGCTTGTTAAATTTCTAAGAAATGCACTGCGAGTCGTCCTCTGCGCACTCCCGTTTCCGCAAATTAGCTTTTGAAATGCAGCTGATTTGACCGACAAAGTGCATATGTTAAGGACTGATAAGTTTCAAGAGGTTGTTCTCTTGTAAACAAGGCCTGAGTTTCTTGAAGGGTTTCACTCTGAAGAAATCTTTTGAGTCAGAGTCAGATTCTTTACAGTCATTCGCACCACATGTGGTACATGTGATCGAACGAGATTACGGTATGTACACAGGGTCCCAGTTACATCCAACAATTAAATGTAAAAGAAAAACAGTAATAACTAGGGGTGCACCGATTGCAGTTTTTTTGCAGATCACCGATCTCTACGAAGTCTGACCTGCCGATTCCGATTTTGGCCAATACCAATTTTGTTTTATAAGCAACACCGTTAGATGTTTTTTTTCATTCATTCATTCATTCAACCTTTATTTATACAGGCTAGCCTCGTTGAGTCACGGGGACTCATTTACAAGAGGGACCTGTCTCACTCACACCAAACAACCATCCACTCTCTCACTCACACCTAGGGTCAATTTAGAGTCACCAATCAGCCTAACATGCATGTTTTTTGGTCTGTGGGAGGAAACCGGAGTACCCGGAGGAAACCCACGCATGCACGGGGAGAACATGCAAACTCCACCCAGAAAGGCCCCGGACCGGGATTTGAACCGGCAACCTTCTCGCTGAGAGGCAGCAGCTCTACCAGTTGTGCCACCATGCTGCCCGTGATGTTGCAAGGTCACAATGCACCTTCAAATTTCAATCTTATTTTGTTGAAAAACAGACCCTTGAACAATATTCTAGAAACAATACAAACTTGTTTTAAATGGTCACAAGGTAGTGCTCTGAAATATAAATGAAGTTTAGACAATTGTTGTTAAAACTAAAAGAATCTGTAAAATCGGTTTCTCATGCAAGCATTGGCCGATTTCCGATTTCCCAAAATTAAGGAAATCGGGGCCGATTTATCGATGCACCTCTAGTAATAACATCTAAGATATGAACTAAGAAAAACAAACAAAAAATACACTAAGCACTAATAGCATGAAAAACCATAACTTCGAACAGCAGCATGAACATGAGACTGTGTGAGCAGATGAGCACGAATGAACACAGCAACATGAAACAGATCAACATGAAACAGATCAACATGAAACAGATCAACATGAAACAGATCAGCAGCAACATGATGTGATATTTCACAGTGATTATTCTGGTTATATATTCATGAGTCTAGCAGCATCAGGGTAGAAGCTGTTCCTCAGTCTAGTGGTTCTACACTTAATGCTCCTCAACCTTCTTTCTGAGGGGAGTGAGGCAAAAAGTGTGTGTGCTGGGTGAGTGGGGTCCTTCATGATGCAGGTGGCCCTCTTGATCTGGAGGTGTAAATGTCTGTGATGGTGGAGAGACCGACTCCAACAGACTTCTGTGCAACCTTCACATCTCTCTGCAAAGCTTTTCTGTCTGCAGCTGTGCAGCCTCCATGCCACACGATGTTGGAGCACAGGATGCTCTCCACTGCACACCTGTAGAAGGAGGTGAGGAGGACTGAGCGTCCCAGACCAGCTCGTCTCAGCCGTCTGAGGAAGCAGAGTCTCTGATGAGCGTTTTTGATCAGGCTGGAAGTGTTGTTGCTCCTGCTGAGGTTATCGTTCATGAGTACACCGTTAGATATTTTATCTAGGCTGATCATGTGGGTTTTGATCTGCTCAGAGATGGGATTATAATGAAATAATATGACCCGGTTCCGACTGGGTTGAACTGGGCCAGCAACTCTAAAAAGAGTCTCCCAGGGATTCAACATCGGTCAAGGAATAGTATATTTTTGCTTTTCACATCACATAGAAAGGCTTTTGAAGCACCATCTCTTATTTTCCTTACACGACAAACCACATAAGATCTGTTGAGCTCACAGTCATGCCCCCTCATACACGTGACAGGTTGAGCTTCCCTTCTGCGAAGGGAGTCTAGGCCCTATAAATCTGTAATGACACGGAAGACCCGGCCCTCTCTTCCGGATGCTGAACCAGCATCGAATTGTATCGGAGAGGCCAGCGATGTAAACTGTAACCTTTTCCTTCCTTTATTTTAATACAATTGATAAAACTTAATTCACGTTTCCTTGATTTATTTAGTGTGAGTTACTGCTTCTGAGGGAGGGGTGAACTGGGAGCCTTCGTGGCTGGAGGTGGGGCCTGGGATCCGGAATAAGACCCGCGGGACACACATTGACCAGCAACAACACCCAAATCATTGTTTTGTTCATGCTCAATAATCCAGGTAGAAAAATGTAAAAAAAAAAGTTAAGCCTGGTCCTCTGGACATTCAAAAAAACAAAACAAAAAAATTTGTAGAAATGTTTTGTCTTTCATCAGAAATACTTCTTCAGTCTGAGGAGCTGTATTCAGCTCAGTCTTATAAATAGTACCTTCTCATAGCGGATCAACCAGTTTACTGATGACAGCCTAAACCAGCTGCTCACATGATCAAGGAGGACCATCAGCCTAACGATGGATCGTTAGCACCCTGATGGTTGTTTGCTATTCACAGAGGGCTGAGTGATACTAGCAATAACAGCATTGTAAGAGGGGGACAGTTGAACCCGGAGGCCTCCACCTCTGTTTAATGATGGACGGTTTCTTTTCACAAAGATGGCCTCCTTTACTCCTCTCTCAAACCATCGTTCCTCTCTATCAAGGATGTGAACATCTTCATCCCTGAAAGAGTGACCGCTGGCCTGGAGATGAGTGTAGACCGCAGAGTCCTGACCTGATGATGTTGATCTTCTGTGCTGGGCCATCCTTTTGGCCAGTGGCTGTTTAGTTTCCCCGATATAAGACTGATCACAGCCCTCCTGACACTGAACAGCATACACAATATTACTCTGTTTGTGCCGGGGGACTGGATCTTTGGGATGAACCAGTCTTTGCCGTAATGTATTTTGGGGTTTAAAAGCCACTGGGAGGTTGTGTTTAGAAAATAAACGTCTCAGTTTCTCTGAAACTCCCACAACATAAGGAATGACCAGTGACCACTGGTCTGGGTTAGGGCTGAACGATTTTGGAAAATTATCTAATTGCAATTATTTTTCTATAAATTGCAATTGCGATTTAAAACGCGATTATTTTTTTAATATCTTCTCAAGTATTTTTCAACAAACAGAAGCAATAAATCAATCTGTTTTATAATAAACAATGTCAGATTTATTTAAAGCAGAGATTACAATAAAGCAAACAAATCTATGCCTTTTCTTTTCACCATTTCTATTTTTTCTTGTTTCATAAACATAATAGTAAACATGTTAAGTGAACTTCCTAACTACTGTCTGAACTTCACATGACAGTTAATAAATAAATATAAAAAATTAGATATAAAAAAATTAAACTTACTGCTTTCCAGCCAGTAACATCATAAAAAATAAAGTGCAAAAAACATAAAGAGAATCTGCTTTAACCAACTCGTTATTTTCTGGGAATTCAAACTCAGTGAACACAAAATAAACTAGTATCTGTTCTTATTAAATCTTTTAGATGTAAAAAAAAAAAACTCACGCACAGCGTCTTGTTTTTTTATAGCCATCAACGGACGTGCTGCCCCTCTTTGGTACCAAACTTTCAGATTTATCAGCTTCTGTCGAGCCTGACGTCATTGTGCAACTGGTTAAATCACACTGTTGACTTCTCCCGCTCTCTGCTCTGGTTTGCTCCACTCACTCACAAGTCACTTAACCAGGTCATGTGACCAATCAAATTGCAGCCTTCGCGATTAGAAAATCTTGTTTTATCATATCGTGATTTTATTGCAAATGCAATTAATTGTTCAGCCCTAGTCTGGGTTCCTTCTTTTCACCTGATGGCTGGCTGGAGTCCTGTTTGGGTTTCTTCTCTGCTTTCAGGAAGGCCCAGTTAGGATATCCACATTTCTCTAGAGCCTGTTTTGTGTGTGATTTCTCCTTCTGTCTGGCTCCTGAGTTAGTGGGGACGCTGTCTGCTCTGTGATACAGAGTCCTGATGACTCCTAACTTGTGCTCCAGAGGGTGATGGGAGTCAAACTGTAAATACTGGTCTGTGTGGGTGGGTTTGCGGTACACCTCAGTTTGCAAATTTCCTCTATCAGAAACTGAGACCTCACAGTCCAAGAAAGCCAACCTGCCATTTTTTACATCTTCTCGTGTGAACTTGATATATTTATCCACAGAGTTGATGTGATCAGTGAAATGTTGGACTTCCTGAGATTTAATTTTAACCCAGGTGTCGTCAACATACCTGAACCAATGACTTGGTGGTCTCCCTGAAAAGGACGTCAAGGCTTTCTTTTCTACCTCCTCCATGTACAGGTTGGCAACAATAGGAGAAACTGGAGACCCCATAGCACACCCATGTTTCTGCCTATAATATTGTTTTGCTAGTTTTTTGATACTTTGTTAAAGGGAGGAATATATATATGTGTGTATATATATATATATATATATATGTGTGTATATATGTATATATATATATATATATATATGTGTGTATATATGTATATATATATATATATATGTGTGTATATAT